>CAOKYR010000093.1:0-41091 GCA_948473455.1 Teleiodes luculella | reverse complement strand
ACACACGCACACCTTTTAAAACAGAAGCCTCATTTACGCCGAAGCAACAATATGTAACAGTGTCAACATGCTACATAATTGTGATATGCGACATTTTGTGGTATGCTACAAATAGATAATTTTCAAAGCATCGACACTATTGCATGTTTTTCCTCGGCGTCAATGAAGCTTAAGGCGTCATGGATGGCTTAGGAATTATCCCCTTTGTTCGTAAACTTTGTGCTTATATTAAATGATGTTACTACTTTTTCTAACACTTAAATGTCTATATAATAAATATATATGTATGGAAGGTAGTTTATTTTAAGTAGCAGTATTTTTCTTACTTGTACAAACTATATAAAAAGCGGCTTGGTAAAATGGCCAATCTCGATGCGCTGTGTGACCAATTTGATCAGTCGCCGAGAGATCAGATGACATTTTCTGTAATATCTGTCCTAGCCGTCTAACGTTTTAAACACATTTAAATGGATTTACATATTTCTAGTTAGATCTATGTACTGTAGATTTGTAGTCAAATTATGTGTGAATTATACATACATGTTGTAATAATTCTAATTTTAATTAAACATAGGACCTCGTTTCTCCTGTCTTCCAGTATATGCACAGTGAAATTTAACTGGTTGTTTATTCGCAACATCATTAACTGAACAACTTTCCTTAAGAAATATACGTTGAAATCTCAAAATTAAAATTCTACTTTTCTTACAAAGTTCCCGCCTGCCGGTTACGTGACTGAAGTTTATATGAATAGTAAAAATGATTTTTGAGATTTCAACCTATGTTCCTTAGGGAAAGTTGTTCAGTTTCATGAGTACTACCACTATGTTGCGGATAAACAACCTGTTAAATTTCACGGTAAATAGCTTTTTTATTATATAAAAATTAATTACTTGATCTTACCTAGCAACAGCGATGAAGCTCAAAGATAGAAATGTACTAAATCTACGTCTGTTCAAGATTTATCTGTCTCCCTGAATAACGAAAATACTTTCCTAATACAAAGGGCAATACTGGGTGGTGTAGGTAGAAAACCATTTATGGACGTCAGAAGTTGGCTCTCGTCTCACATCAATGAATAAGTAACAGAACTGACAGGTTCGTTTAATGTGTACGCTGCGTGAAGAACACTCTGCCGAAGGAACTCCGCAGGATCGGTGTTTAGTTGTAACAAAGCCCGTCCAAAGAAATAAGAAACCTCGCCATATTGCGGAATTTCAATGGAACTTATATTATAAGTGAAATTGTTGCCATAGTCGTAAAAATATACACGTGGCGCCCCCAGAGCAGGTTTCTTATTTCTTTGGTCAGGCTTTAGTAGTTGTTATTGGAATAGTAGTAAGTAGTGGTTGGTTACCGGCAGGTGGAGATGTCTCCGGGCGGCACGACGGGCATGCTGGTGCAGGGCGACGGCGCGCAGCCCTCGCTGCCCGTGCTCACCGACGACGACGGGGTACGCGGGGACAAACACACACACACACACACACTAATACCACTAACATTACATACTACTAGTTACAACGCACACTCTGCGGTCGGAATTTAGACAAAAATGTTTCTCTTCATGACATAACAATGTTTTAAGGAATACGTGACGTCGCGGAATTATCTTTCTTTTCCGAAAATCGGGTGATTCAGCCTGCAAGCCTGCAATGTCCTAACCTAACCAAACAATGACAAAGGAACGGGCCACAACGGCAAAAACATCGTTGTTTTACTAACTTGCATAATCCGCGACTACTACGATCCCCGTCAACCCTTCTGACCAAGGAAAGCTCATAATTCCAGCAATATGTATTAAGCGGCTGTAGTATTGTATCGTATATGTATCTTCAGATTTTTTTATGTCACAATGTAAAATAAAAACCTAAAAGAGACCAACCTTACAAACGTTTCTTTTGGTCAATAGACATCAGTGAAAGTGGAGGCGAATTCGGTGAAGCATCTTCTAGAAGAAAGTATCGGCGTGGATGAGGGCGAGGAAGTAAACCTACTGCAGGCCGGACACACGCCCATCATGATACGCGGCGAGGATGGCGTGCTTTATCAGGTAACCTCACACACACACACACACACACATACTGTTAAACATAGACACACTAAAACACACACTTGATACACTTGATACTTGATACAACTAAATTGCACTTCCTCATAGATTACACTTCATTTTGTTCTTTTTGAGAATTGACGAAACCGATAACTTTAAGAATAATGACTTAAGTATAACTTCAAACTTGGCACAGTTGCTCATTATGACAAAAAAGGCGAACGGCCTCTTGAGCACATGAGCAACTGTGCCAAGTTTCAAGCCATAGTCATCATCAGGTTACCGTAGCGACTGTACTATACAGTGTGTCTGGCTACCGGTGTTGGAGCCTTTAAGGGTATGGGATACAATCAACTTTATCGACAAAAATATTGTATGTATAATAAGTATAAGGCGCGAGTGAAAAGAAGTGTCATTCCCTTAGACTACGGGGCAGTGTATTTTTTTATGAATAAAGTATTTTGAAATTAATAAGTTTATTTGTGTTAGGTGGCGGGAGAAAATGAGGCTGGTCAGACGCTGCTGGTGGCGGCGGAGGGCATGGAGGGCGCGGTGGAGGGGGAGGGGGCCGTGGACGGGGACGGGGACGGCGTCATGTACGTCACCAGGGAGGACGGACAGGTAACACACACACACGGCACTCGCTACTATTTATCTTACCAATACATTTTCAACCATATCGTACAGACTTTAAGGTTTACTTTAAATCATTATCAGTATCTTTGCCGCGCCTTGCCGGTTGTGCGCTGGCTCTTATGTGGGTGTAGTCTATAAAGGGTATAACCTTTCCAGGATGTGCTGGCGATCGACCCGGCGCAACTGGCGCAGCTGATGCCGGGCGGGGTGGGGCTGGAGGGCGCGCCGCTGCAGCAGGTGGCCGTGCAGGTGGAGGGCGAGCCCGGCGAGGACGCCACGCAGGTCATCGCGCAGCTCGTGCAGGCGGACCTGCCCTCGCCAGGTACACACACACACACACACACACACCCGTGCAGGTGGAGGGCGAGCCCGGCGAGGACGCCACGCAGGTCATCGCGCAGCTCGTGCAGGCGGACCTGCCCTCGCCAGGTACACACACACACACACACACACACCCGTGCAGGTGGAGGGCGAGCCCGGCGAGGACGCCACGCAGGTCATCGCGCAGCTCGTGCAGGCGGACCTGCCCTCGCCAGGTACACACACACACACACACACCCGTGCAGGTGGAGGGCGAGCCCGGCGAGGACGCCACGCAGGTCATCGCGCAGCTCGTGCAGGCGGACCTGCCCTCGCCAGGTACACACACACACACACACACCCGTGCAGGTGGAGGGCGAGCCCGGCGAGGACGCCACGCAGGTCATCGCGCAGCTCGTGCAGGCGGACCTGCCCTCGCCAGGTACACACACACACACACACACCCGTGCAGGTGGAGGGCGAGCCCGGCGAGGACGCCACGCAGGTCATCGCGCAGCTCGTGCAGGCGGACCTGCCCTCGCCAGGTACACACACACACACACATTACGCAAATAATAAAGGGACAGTACTAAAATATTATAAATAAAAATGTATTGAAATAATTTCGCTCGTTGCTCTCAAGCTTGCTTCAAATTATTTTGGGCATAAACCTCTGCATTTTTGACCGAGCGAACGGGAATCGTCTCCGTACCAACTCGGACGAAAATGCTTTAAATAATAACGGAGCCATGGGGGTTGCCAGCTAGCAAGGTCTTCTACTGGCGCTGTAGTCGCATTTCTCACCAAATTTACTTGAAATTATTTCAGAGCTCAAATAAAAACATACTCGCTCTTTTTCCTGACGGAATGAGCACAGTTTTAGTCACAGGGAGTTTAAACTTAAACTATATAAAATAAAAACGGTTTTTTTGTACTGGCTCGCGACGTTAGTTCCCGTTGTCGCCATTGCCGTGTCCCCATAATGGGGACAACGGGAAACATTTAAAATTTCTTCCCGTTGTCCCCATTGCATTATTTTCCATGGGGACAGCGGGAATAGAAAATTTGTGATGTGCCATTGTCCCCATTAAATGTACATTTTGAATTTTAGTTACGTTATTAGCTTGAGAGGAAAATAAAGTGAATCAAAATTTGATAAAAAGAAACTTAATAGTATAAAACATATTCTCAGATATTTCTTAATTCTTACAAGACACGGGGCTAATTAAAACGTTATTTAAACCTACACAATATTTTTTATGCAAAAAAATCGTTCTACATAATATTTTTGGACAGTTTAGAAGTAATTTAGTATACTTGTAATTTATTTTCGACATATTTTTAATGTATGCAATTACTAAATTAATTTATTTGACATTGTTTGTTACGTTTATGATTTATTTGTATTTGATGTTTTTATATTTGCATTATCGACTTGGGTATACACCCAATTATCATTACAGGTAATTTAATTGAATTGAATTGAATTGAATTTGTGATATTAACCTACTGACCAAACCGATTCTACATCTATTTTTACTTAAAAACATCTACAACATTAAAATACATAAAAATAAGAAATGCGGCCAGCGATGAGGTCAACACACACGTATTTCCCAGTTTTCTTCCTGGATAATAAGAGCAAATAATTTTAACATGTTATCAAACTAATGGTAAATGTTATATTATCTTCAACGTAATAATATTATATTCAATCAACATGGAAATGCAAACCTAGTCTGCCTTTTGCATGCCTTTAGAGATGTTTTTAGGCAAGTATTTTTCATGTTCTTAGACAAAAATTGTAGAGATACTATGTTGAAAATTACGTCTAGCCAGATGCTACTTTTCATTGTAGTATTACGATTTTTTAAATATTTTTTTTACTAGGAAGAAAAGGAAAATGTCTAATATTCACAATAAAAAAAATATATTCATACTTTTTATTTACAACGTAAAAGATATCGTTTACACACGCAATATTGAATTTCTAAATTTAGTTTTTTTTATTATCTTAGTGCCTTATTTCACTGGCGACAAAGACTAAAGTCGTGAAAAAACGAAAAGGGACGCAGTTATGCGTTAGAATGAGATATAAATACACCGCGCTCACTCTTGCGCATAACTGCGTCCCTTTTCGTTTTTGCACGACTTTGTCTTTGTCGCCAGTGAAATAGGTGCCTTACAAGCAGCGAATTTTTTTATTTAGGCAACACAAAACCTTTTTTTCTCCGATTGAAGTTCAGTATAGATGCGTCTTTCTTTCTTATGACGGCAGTATGGGGACAGCGGGAAGTAATTTAATTAATTTATTACAGTGCCGTTGTCCCCATTACATGGGGTAATGCCAATGGGGACAACGGGAAGTATTTTAAATAAATTTAATAAGTGCCGCTGTCCCCATTCAATGGGGATATTTTTAATGGGGACAACGGGAACAAACCGCTCGCGAGGTCTCACGAGCCACTAGTAATGTTTAGTTCAAAATGTATGGTGGAGTTATAGTAAGCGAATGTCCCCAGGCGGCACGCGGCGCGTGGTGCTGCTGCTGCCGGACGGCAGCTTCACCATGACGGAGCTGGACAAGGAGCAGTACGAGAGCATCACGGAGGCGGGCAAGGCGCAGGACTGAACACTCAACACCACCACCCCGACACTCAACACTCAACACCACCACAGCACTCAGGAGCTGGCGCACACTGCTCGCCCCACTTTGCACTACCACTCTATTCATACACGAATAAGATCTAGATTTTGTAATTTATAGGATTACTTACTTGACTTTTTGCGTTGCAACAAATTTTTGCTAAATTTCGCACCCTATATCGTTATAAAAAACGTTTACAATTTTTTGTATTAGAGCAAGTTCTTCTATGCTCTGTCTTCCGGTAAAGCAGTAATTTGTGTTGTGGTACAAACCTAATTAAAAAAATTGACATTGTAATGTAGATTTCTTAAAATTTATCGATGTTTTAACATTTCTATTTGATAAGGATCAAGTTTTGATATTATGTTATGAAATAGTCTTCTAGCATCACCGCGATTCACAAGCAATGGTGGTTCTATAAAGTGTATTTTATTTAAGTTGATATTGCTCTGCAATTATTTGTGTTCTAAAAGTAATGTGTAAATAAAATAGAATGTATAGTTGCTAACTTACTTTATAATTAGTAGTTAGATGTAAAAGAATAGATAAGCAGTTACACATACTTAAATACAAAATAATCTTACATCCCTATTCTTTAAATTATAATATTATTTTTCAATGTAGACATGTAAATATTATACACCCATCATCTTTGATGTTGTAAACTTCTGACAAGTAAGTAAGTTCAACTTAAAAATATGTTAATGTGCCTCTGTTAAAAAAGATAAGGATATTGATGCTTATCATAATAAACATGACGATACAACAATACAAGAACAGGATTTATGCTATTGTATAAGTTGTATTTCATTAATATAAAACTTAAACGTAAATATTATTTAACATACTTTTGTCATTGTTACCCCAAATATTATCCCACTAACCCAGAACAGTACACCAAAATAATAACTATCCTATCAATGTAATAGGGATCTGATAGACTTTTTAATAGTTTTTTTTTGTTAGGATGAATGGGATGATGTATTATAATTTTAAATAAACATTCATATTAAATATATAAGTTGAACAGTTTATATTCATTTTTAAAGCCCGACCAGAAAAATAAAATACCTCTCCATATGGCGGAATTTCGATGGAACTAATTTTATAAGGGAAATAGTTGCCATAGTCGTAAAAATATACACTTGGCGCCCTAGAGCACTTTTTTTCTATTTCTTAAGTCAGGCTTTAGTAGGTTAACTTCGAAGCCCACAATACGGAACGAGGGGAAACCCACACGAAAAGCAAGCAAGCTGTTTCTAAAAGAATAAAACATGAACCTAAAATCTTTTTTGCAGGATTGTTAAAGTAAAGCCTGACCAAAGAAATAAAAAATCTCGCCATATTGCGGAATTTCAACGAAACTAATTTTATAATGGAAATTGTTGCCATAAACATAAAATACACGTGGTGCCCATAGAGCAGGCTCAAAACTGGTCATACTGAGAGTGAAGTGATTAATAATGAACAAAGAAGTGAACTGACGAGTGACTTTTTAACGACTGGCTCCAAAAAGGCCCCGTACCCACAGCCGTTAAATAATAATATATTTTTTAAGAAAAAGTTCTAAGATGGCTTGCTGTCAAACGAACGAATGACACACGGACACGACACGCACGAACGAAAACAAAGTTGTACTTTTTGAATGCCTATATTGCACGACACGATATTGTACAGCCAGGAATGCACGGCCGATAATTGGCTGAACGCCTATTGGCTTAAAGGACACGTCAAAGGAGACTTATAAAAGTGGTTTTTTATTCGGCCAAAAATTTAACGGATAAGTAGTATACCTACTTAGAAAGCTTATGTAAGTGGGTTTCAGGATAACTAATCAAATTATTTTATCGATCCTCTGTTTTCGTAAAAATTGCAAACTTATTGAAGATAAAAAGTTACAATGAAACGAACGATCATTGAATTTCCACGAGATAATATTCTAATGTAATCTTTTTTGTATTCAAATCTTCCAGCCAAGATTGTTTTAACCAACATTATTTTTATTTTTACTACTTTTTTTGCAATAAATAATTAAAATAATTAATGAATAACTTGAGGCTCTTTCGTTTCAGTTTTAGAAAAAGTAAACTAATAAAAAAAAAGAATGTCAACGTGATGGATGACAGATATTAAACTGACAGGTATTCAAGTTAATGTCATATCAAGTTTTTTTTATCAAATCCTAATAAAAAGTTAGAAAGAGACAACAGATCATTGTTATGTTATGCCTATCTCTTTCTTAAAAAGCATTCAAAGCAACCACGCAACAAAAAATTGGTTTGAAAGGACTGCCAGACGCATAATTGTATTGCCAGATCTTTCGTTTATTTTTCTACCATACAATATTCGAATCAATTTATAAAAAATAAAAAAGCGGCCTCGTGCGAGTCGGAATCGCCCATGAAGGGTTCCATAGCAGCCAGTAACAATATAAAAGTTTTTGTAGTTCGTTGTGACTTTGATCAATTGTAATAATAGTGAAATGTAAATTGCGGTTTACGATTTATGACGTATTAAAATTAAAAAAAAAAGCTACTTACTAGATCTCGTTCAAACCAATTTTCGTTGGAAGTTTTCATGATAATGCACATCATATATTTTTTTTAGTTTTATCATTCTCTTATTTTAGTAGTTAGAGGGGGGGGGACACACATTTTTCCACTTTGGAAGCGTCAGTTTAGAATTTATTTTTATTAGGAACCTAAATATCATTTTTAAAGACCTGTCCATAGATACCCCACACGTATGGGTTTGATGAAAAAATTTTTTTTGAGTTTCAGTTCTATGTATGGGGACCCCTAAATTTATTGTTTTTTTTTTTTATATTTTTGTAAGAAAATCTTAATATACTTACCCTTTTATCTTATATGCGTAGAATACCCGTTCATTTTTTGAAATAATTTAAAACCACCGTCCATACAAATTTTTTCGTGTCCTTTGCATTAGGCGTATCTAGGGATGCCCGATACACCGCTTTGTATCTTTTTCACCGCTTTTGACTTGACTTTGACTTGTATCGTAACGTATCGAAAGGCTTTGTATCGATACGCGATTCGTATCGTATGCTTTTGTATCGATACTGCAAATATCGTATCGAAAATATCGCATTGGTTTTTTAAGTAAAATGGAGGTTTTATTTTTAGATTTATTTATTAAAAAACTAGTTATCCAGTCCAATATAGTATAAAACGCAGTATAAAACTAATACCTAGGTTAGTTAGCAGTTAACGAAAGAAGAATTACAACAGGTTCTAGTCTATTTCAATTTTCTGTTAGCGAATTATCTGCAGAAGAATAGTGTCGTCGAACCAACTGATACATATTTAAGGGCCACACCCTACATAATAAATATTGTTCACAATCCACTTACTCGCATCATCATATTACAAAAGTGGTGTAGACTACGATACAAGTACAGTAGCCAGCACATGCGGCTGTACACGTTGACCTTGAGAGCGCCCGTATTTCGTTGCGGTAGGGTTGAATTTCGTAGTGCGAATGTCCAGCCGCATGTGCTGGCTTCTGTACCTACACCTATAAGCGGCATTATGTACAAAAAAGTTCCGAAACGCAAACGTAAACAAACGTCAAGGCTGTTTGTGTGATACGATATTTTTGATGCGATATTGCGATGAAGCGATACGATACAGCGTCGTATCGTATTGGCGTGTATCGATTCAAAATATTGATGTATCGCATGGCTTTGTATCGATACACCGATATATCGATACGTATCGGGCATCGCTAGGCGTATCATTTTATAGAAATTAAACATTATGCGGATTCATGATTATGCAAATAATGTTATGCGACTTAATATAATAGGCGTATTTATAAATGCTTTTTAATATAGACCCATTTGACAGTCTATGGCTGGCATTTATCGGGCCGGACATTTTATGGTCTAGCAATATCAGCACTGGCAGTATTTGATGTTCACAGTATTGCACGGTCTGTTATTTAATGTAGGTATATTGGATTCCGATTATTAAATGTATGTACATTATCAGCTAGGGCTGATATTATTAGGCCAGGAAAGCGCAGCTCGTACGTATTTCACCTATATTTCAAAAAAGCGGATGTCTGTGAATTCGGTTTACTGCAGATAGTTGAACGTGACAACGATTGTGCCTCTTTGTCAGTCGTTCCGCGTTCTCGCTTGCACTTCAAGCCTTAAATGGAACGGCTCAGTCGCTCGGTAACGCCGCATTGCGTTATGTTTTTTCGTGCGTGCAGCTGACTCCATCGAACCATAATGCTACGGTCACATGCGTGCCGTGCAGCCTGGCGGGCTGCGCGGCATGCAGCCCGTCCCGGGCCGGCGGACGTTCAAGCTATTCACACGCACGCCGTCGTGTCCAGTGTGACCATTTGTGGCAGATTTCTGCCATTTTGGCAGATTTGGATCCAAAATTTAAGCTGTGGCATATTATGCTGACGATTTAAAAATGTGGCAGATTTTGGCAGATTTCAAAGGTTTTAATGAAAATCATGCTAATTTTAAATTACATTACATTATAAATAAGTAATAAAAAATTTAAATAAAGTAAATGTAAAAATATTTAGTAGAAAATTATTTCACAATCTGGCAACCTATGCCTTTGTTTGATACCCAGCCCAGATTGAGTCCTGATTACACGGGGATTCCCCGCTTGACCTGTTCATACATAGGTATTGTCATTTGATTGTGGGCTGTAGGTGATAAGTCATAGGGTTCATATTCTTGTAACCTTTCTTGATTGAGTTTTCAATCATCTTTGTTTTTACTTCATTTCATTCTCTTACGGCGCTTAGCGTGTATGTCGCGACGAACGCGAATCATACATATCAATCATACCAAAGACTAGGCTGTATGGGTATAAATTCTTTGCCTACTCGTGATTGTGTAAAAAACTAATCTAAGGTCTATAGCGTGGCGCTCCAGGAAATGACGCAGTTAACAGCCACCGCTACAATTCAAACAAGTGAACTTCAAGTGAAGTATAAGCAGATCAACTCCTGCTGGAAAGCCGATTCCTGCCTAGATTGAAAGCTAAGTATCCTTAGTTTGTAATAACTATTTCTCGCGTTGTTTTTCGATATGTTAATTATGAAGTGTGTTTGCATGTGTACCTCCCTTATCGAGGATCTGGCCAGATTCAAGGATGACTTACGACGACTTCGTATTAGGGAACAATATATATACCTATTATAAACCTATTTATCTATATCTATATATTATTTAGAGGTTAGGATATCCGTGAGGGCATCCGTCCAAAATGAGAACGGGTGTCATATCTTTGCCTCCAATAGCCCTAGAGTAGGGTGAGGGAGGAGGATGATGGCTCTCCGTAGTGTTGTTGTGGTAATCCAAAAATACTGAAGGTGTGTGATAATAAAATATATAAATTATGAAAGTGATGATTACCAAAAGAATTGCCCAGCCTAGCTAACTGGGTGCTCCGGAGCTTATATACTTATTTACTGATATACTTAATATTATAAGTCCTTAAGGCCCCAACATATAGTGCGTTGGGAAAGTGTGTTATAAAGAAGGATAAGGGAGGTGAGGCATAAGTAAAATTATTAATAATGATGATGTGTCTTGAGATTGTAACTGAAATCATGTGTAAGCCATAAGCAAGCTTGAGAGCCTAAAGTAATCTTATTAACTAGTAAATTTCATAGTAAATAAAAGATAAAAATATAAGACGCTGGGGATCTTAGTACGCGTGTGGTTGCGTTATACTTACCTATAATTACAGGAGGTGGATCAGAACCTGATAGAATGAACTTCCATGACTTCTCAACATGACAACGCAGTGGCCAATACGGAGCTAACATACATTCAACAGCAAAAGCGAAGCAGATGAAATCTGGTGAGTCATCAGATATTACGCTTATCGCGGCCATCCGAAGGGATGCGGTCGCGACATGGTGGAGAAATATGCTGGGATATACAAGGAACACAGGACATAAAATTGAATTGATGTGCGAGCACACACATGAAACATATGAAGCAAGATCAAGCTACTACAGACTGAAAGAAGACGGAGAAGACAAAGATGAAGATATGAGAAGTCTGAATTGCTCCTTTCAAGATAATAGTTTGGCCCTGTGATGTCATGTATGAGAAGGTACTTGGAAGGATATGAGATTAAAATTATTTAATTTAACATTTTATTGGCATACCTACTTTAATTAAATGCTCTATTTTACAATAACATAATATTGTGTGTGGGGTTTGATATTTTAACTTGATATTTAATTTCAATTTAATTCTTTAATTTTGTTGAATATTTGTTCACCCTGTGAGCAGGTTTTTTTTTGAGCATAAATTGTTATATTCTAAACCTTATATTGATCAAAAAACTATACAAATATAGTTATTTAAATTTACATAAGAATAGCATAGACTGTATTGTGCTTACAAATTTGCTTTGAGAATAGAATAGAATATACTTTATTGTACACTAAAAATAATAATACAGTAAATTTTAAAAAAAGAGATAGAAAGTGTACAATTGGGCGGCCTTATTGCTGAGTAGCAATTTCTACCAAGCAACCTTAGGGTGATCAGATTAAATAGTGAGACGGTTCTTTGCAAATAACATAAACTACTAACAAAGAGTAATTTTCCTTTTAACAGATAGGATACAGTATGATGAAATTTTACAGTAAATTGCAGAAACTTTTAATTTGCAGTGAACGGTTTGTTATGAATATTTTAGTAGAGGGTACGATGCAACAATGAGTTTTTATTAATTGTGTATAATTAGACTAATATTGTTATGTCCATTTATCTAATTACCTGTGTCAGGAACCAGCTAATACCAACATGAGGTTTATTGGTTGATACTTGTCATGGTTGGCATTGGTTTATAACAGGGCCCGTTATAAATCGATGACAGATGTAGATAATAGGATCCTAGACGTTGGTTATTGCAAGTCATTATGGAAAGTAGTGACGAAAAATTTAAATACTACTCTCATTGTTTATCGTATCGGCACAGGCACAGAATAAAATATACTGTACTACGGGGTACCGGTTTATAATTATAACTGCGCTAGATTTTTCAAATACGTTGATAGGTAGCCTTGCTACTTGTATATCTGTTTGTTGCGAATATATTTCTCTATAGTTCACACAATTAGTACATAAAATGAGATCTTGGCGGAAAGTATGATGAAGTAAATATTTTTTTTTTCTCTCCGCGTGTTTTGAGAAAATCCTAATTTTATTAAACGGTATGGTAATAATATTTATCGGTAGCTGTCTAAAGGGACCTTTTCTATGGGAAAGGGAGGAGACGAACGAATACAATGTCGAAGTTTATTTAGACTTAATTTATAGATTACATTGTATCTTACCTATTTTAATTTTAACTATTTGAATCGTGAGTACATGGATATCATATTACATTTTGTTCACTTTCAACAGCGACATCGCGCTATCAATGCGAAACAGCTTGCTGCGAGCAATTTTGACCCGTACATCGGTGAAGTTGCATGAACAGTTGGCGGTTTTGCCTTGAAGGTCGTGGAATACGCTGTGACTACTTAAACTATAGACGTAAAAAATTTACAATTTTGAAATTAACTTTTTTATATAAAATTATGCAAAAAATTTAATTTATCTTCAACGATATCCAAGATACAGTAATCATTTCCATAATTTTTAGGCTAGATACGTTAGTCAATTGTTATGAAAAAAATTAAAATATAATTTTAGAGCAGAAAAAACTTTAATTTCATAATATTACTTATGTAATTCATATAGACTTCATTGCACAGGAATGACACATAAATGTATCTTAGTACGGAAAGTTGTAAAAGGGCGGTCTTATTATTCCAGTCAACCTTTAAAGTTAGTAAGATGTAATAATTTACTTTCAAATTCAAAACTAGTAAAAGATAAAAATTATTTTTGTTTGTAATTGTTAAAAATCGCGAAATGTAATAAGTCGAATGAAATATTAAGTAGATTGAATCTTGTTTGATAGTAAATTGAATTTGATGGAGTTAGTGTCAATAACCTCTTTCATACTCGTAGTGACTTATTATTATTAGACATGCTCAAAACAGTACGTTAAAATGCCATATCACATTAATTATCACCTCCAAAAAGGTGATATCACCTCGTACCATTACACATTACCCTAAACATTGCCCGAAATGTTGAATGAATTTGTACGAAGAAATGCTTTGTAGTATTGTTCCATTCCGTATTTCCTACCGTAGCCAGCCGTAGCGTAGTAGAACACATTATTACCCGCCCGCGACTGAGACATTAGCATTATTCGAGATAGATAGGTAGCACACATTAAAAAAAAGGGGGTATTATTGTTTTTATTTTTTGCTAACTGACCGACAGAAGTTGATTTTCCTTCATTGTAGCTAATGTGTGATGTGTGCTGGTGTACTGGTTGGAGTACTCACGTGATATGTGATATCACATTATCTTTTATCGCATTATCTGATATTACTTTTGTGAAATCATACGCATTACCTACACATCTCTAATTCTTAACAAGTAGTGTATCACATACCGAGTTTTAGTAACAAACAAGTATTTATATCTGTTGCTATAAAATATGGGTAAATTTTATTTGCTTTGAAGTTATTGAGTAATTTATTATTCGGCTATTGAGTTGAAGGACATTGCTACGTTTGGATCGTACTTGTATTCTTTTAATAGTAAGTTTTTACTGATTAGCGATACTAGTTAGTACGCGTTATTATTATTATTATCATCATAACGTTACTTTTTATCCATTATTACAAGGCTTATAATTTTATAATAATATAAAATTTGGAGGGCCGGATATAATAGTTACTTTCCTAAATATAAGTATGTAGTGTAATCACTACATGGAAGGTTAATAAGCAGAAAAGTACAATTACTTTATTTGAATAGAGATACATTTGCCTATAATATTATAATTTGGACTGTTTTCAAAAGTTGCAAGTACTTAGATAATGCAGTAGTTAAAGAAAGATTCATCAACTTAGTTCTACCTGTGAAATAGATTATCGAATCGGAATTCGTGTAAAGGAAATAAGCAATAATGTCAATTGACAGTTTAACTAATTGAGTCTAAAATTTAAAGCTTTTAGAGTTGTTTTGTTATATAGAAGTACATAATAACATATATATATATAACTTTTTCTTTGACGCGTTTGACTGATTGTACTGTACAGTAATCTTGGATAATTAATTAGAATCAAGACTGACAAGTTCCTCTCCTTCCCAACCCCACAAGATGTTACAGCCTCGACAAAAACAACTACCTAGTTACTCGTACTTATGTAGATAAAAATTGTAACGTAATATTCTACTAATGAATGATATAAGTACTGATTCACTTGTATTATCTACGGTTCAAAATGAATTGAAGGATTAATTGAGAATTTGAATATTATAAACTAACTTTACTTTTTAATAATTTACTTTTGACAATGAAGTTTAGTTCCGAGTAATGAAGCGGATAATTTACATGCGGCTATTAAAGCTTATTTATTATTAATATAAAGGAATAAAATGAATATCTTATTTTATAAATTCGCGAAGGAATTTGTACAGAATTAAATAATAATAGTAACGTATCGATGTCAGCTAAATAAAAGTATGTTGCGTAAACGTAATAAAGTCCCTACCTACATTGACTACTAAATAATATGAGAGCACTTTGTTGTGTATTTGTTAAGGGACTAGTATACCAGTAGTAAGTCATGTAAAGTTTTGAACTCAAGTTAACGATTTAGGTATCAGTCGTGCTCAATTATGTTAATATGAAAATAGAGTACTTCATTGTTTGAACTATAATTGATGAATTTGTGATCGTCTGACATACCGTGGAATCGAGTAGTGACAGATAAGCGAGATAGATTAGTATACCATTCATTGAAGAACTTTATGCATTCTTACTTTAAAAGGGAAATAACTATGTTTAATTTCATTAGAGTCGCGAGGTAATGAATACAGTTCTGTAAAATAATACCTACATAAATAATTTATAAAAACAATTTGAAATGGGACATTATATTATTTAGTTAATTAATATGCTATATAACGTCTACATAGTTAGTACTTAATGTAACAAATAATTGGTTCGAAGATTTTGGAAATCGGCCTGGATATTAATGAATAGAACAAAGTTAGCATTTGTTTTGTTTAAGGTTTATTATTGATGTCATAGTCCCGATCATTTTTGTTGAAAATATAAATATAGACACAACTTATAGAAAAGAATCTAAATGTTGTTGTAATTATCGATCCGAGTTGTCGAGATAAACAAGGTTTTTTCCGAGTAGTAAGGTGATTTAATGATTGGTTGAAAATAATTATACTTTTATAAAGTTCGTTTATGACGTTTGAAATCGTAAAAGTTTTAGAGTAGTAGGTACTAGGTACCTATGGTTTGATCATGAAGTTTGAAATCGCGATGATTCGATGCTAAGAGCGACGCGATTACATTCTTGATAGTTCAAAATATAATAGTACAAGTATTTCTATTTGTGGTGTTCTTTATCGGATATTTGACAACGAGTGCAATTTTAATCGATTATATAATTGAACAATAAAGTCGTTATTTATTTGCTAAGAATTTGTAACGTAACTGAGCACATAAGTACGGTTATACGAAGATTTAATTTGTTCGAAACATGATAGATTAATAACTAGTAGATCGCTAAAAGGTAGATTGAAGTAATATATCTGTAATATTATTCATCTAACTAGATAAATCGTCGTGCAGTATCACTGATTATCATTAAAAAAAAGGGTTTATAGTGAATCGAACATGGTTAGTGAAGAAAAGATAATTCGGCAGGAAATTAATAACTCTTAATACGATTTGTTTAGTAAATAAATGAAATGTCAAGTTCAAACATTTCTTTACATAAATTATAGAAATAATAGTTGTCCAGTCGTATGAAAACTGTATACGGTAATAATAGATAAATATTCTTATCTATACATGTTGCTATAATATACTGAATAATGAAAAAGATTTTGGACAGTTTTAATTTGCTTGTTTATTATTGCGGAAGATACTTAAAATATCAAGTATTAATGGAGTTAGATAACTTTGAACATAAAATATTTGATGATTGATAGTATCATTAATATGGATAGTATAATTATATATACACGAATTAAGATTTGAGTCATTAAGAGACGAGACAGTAAAATTCCCAAACTCGAACGGAAACTGAAGTTAACGTATTGGATCTAAGAAAACGGGCGTGACGCATAATATGTAACTATGCGATAATCGAGAGCTACGAAAAGGAATCGAAGAGAAGATAATTTAATCTTTAAAGAAAACTATGCGATGCGATGGAAAACTATGCGATACAAAGGAAAAGGATTTAAATGTCGGAATTTGAAGATGTTACAGTTGATCAGTTGAAACAATGATGAAACACGGGAAATAATGAGGAATAAAAAGCGACGACACAACGATTACGACGACGACGAGCGATTATGGCAGAAATGTCGGCAAATTCAATTGGTGAGGAGATCGCAGCCAGAAGGTGGAGATGGATAGGTTATACTTACTACTTAACTTACATGCGCAAGGAGGGTGTGCATCCCGCCAAAACTGCCAAGAGAAAACCGGGTAGACCTGCTATGACGTGGCATCGATCTGTGGAGAACGAGCTAAAAGCGACCGGAGTTACGTGGAGTGAAGCCAAGGCTACGGTGCAGGACAGGGGGAACTGGAAGAATCCCTTGAAGGCACTATGTATGCCCTGGGTACTTAAGGATTCCAACAACAACAACAACAACACAACGATCCGATGATAGATCTAGTACAATGATGGTAATAATAAGGAGATGTAACTCTGTGGCAAAGTTACAGTTCTACGAGCTGGTCTAAGGAGAGTCTACTTGAAGAGATATGAAGTTTAATTCGGAGGATATTAAGTTACGTTGAATAAATAGGATAGTTAGCAGTGTATTGGTGCCCGTGGATAGTATTCAGAAGCTGTTACTGTTGTTCAGAGAGACACTCTCTGAAGAGAAGAAGAAAAGAAAGAAACACTGCTGGTTCGATAGAAACTCTAAAGTAAACTAGACGGAAAGGAGCTGTATTTGAATACAGTAGAAATTCATCATGACCATAGTTTAATCACGAGTTCAAGACAGCACAAAACTAAGGAAAATGAAAACGGATATTATACAAATACACATAAGTAATGCTTTATGGTGAAGATTGGGAGAATAAGAATATTAGATCGACCTAATAAAAATGCTGTAGAATATTGTAGTTTCTTATTGTCAGATGAGAGTTGTTGGTCTTTGTTACAACAACAATTTTTCCTGTCGCGGGAGGTTCTTCCTTCCTAAAACGGTAGGAAGAAAGTCTCATGATGGAGTCTTGAGTAACACAACATTTGAGTAAAATAATATGAAGTAGATAAGGTGAACTGCATTGTGGAGTTGGTTATTACGTCGACGGAAGTTCTGCGGACAATTATTGGGTGTAACTTTACGGAAAAAAGAAAAATACAGATTGCAATGATTGCTCAAGTGATATCGGATAAGGACAGACGATTATTGAGAAGACAAGGCTACCTACTATACGAGATATAATAGTAGCCAGCCACTAGGGGAACACCAACAGGAACCACGAAGGGGAATGCCAACAGGGATTGAATAAGATGATGTTCAAACTGAGAAAAGGAGAGAAAACACGATTATTTACACTGTTGTAAATCAGACTATAACTGATTATATTAGAAAATGCCTCGAATATGAGACACAAATAGATGAAGTTACGAAGCATTCTGATTTCTTGACGATAGGAAGATGTATCACACAGGAAAGAGCTCTTCAAAAAACCTGAAACACAAAGAACAATCACAAAAAGGAAATTAATAAAAGAACACTAAAACAATTAGAAGAAAAGAAAAAAAAAAAAAGAAATGTTCATAAATAGATACTTACCCAATCTTCGGGAATGTTACAGACACTCGCCTAAGGAACCTAGAGTAAAATCCGACCATGAGCCACAAATTGAGCAGATAGTCCAAATAAAGGATGACCATTGTAGCGTAGCTATACTTAAAGTATATGACAAGGAATTCATCAGATCCATCGCGCAACTTTAACTCTTCGAGGTCGAAGAAAAAGATGAGGTGAAGATACCTGCATGCAACGACATCTTAAAGTGAGTCACCAAGCATAGTATCTCCAAAAATGAATGAACCAATGAATATGCCACATATAGGAGTAATTGAAGAGTCAAATATACTCAAGATAAGATAATGGAAGAAGTTCCAAGAAAGAGCGAGCCATTGAGAAGATTCGTCGATAGACTCGCAGCTTAATAACCTTGTTATAATCTTCGGGGGCGGGAGTGTCGCGACGAACGCGAATCATACATATCAATCATACCAAAGACTAGGCTGTATGGGTATAAATTCTTTGCCTACTCGTGATTGTGTAAAAAACTAATCTAAGGTCTATAGCGTGGCGCTCCAGGAAATGACGCAGTTAACAGCCACCGCTACAATTCAAACAAGTGAACTTCAAGTGAAGTATAAGCAGATCAACTCCTGCTGGAAAGCCGATTCCTGCCTAGATTGAAAGCTAAGTATCCTTAGTTTGTAATAACTATTTCTCGCGTTGTTTTTCGATATGTTAATTATGAAGTGTGTTTGCATGTGTACCTCCCTTATCGAGGATCTGGCCAGATTCAAGGATGACTTACGACGACTTCGTATTAGGGAACAATATATATACCTATTATAAACCTATTTATCTATATCTATATATTATTTAGAGGTTAGGATGTCGTCGTGAGGGCATCCGTCCAAAATGAGAACGGGTGTCATATCTTTGCCTCCAATAGCCCTAGAGTAGGGTGAGGGAGGAGGATGATGGCTCTCCGTAGTGTTGTTGTGGTAATCCAAAAATACTGAAGGTGTGTGATAATAAAATATATAAATTATGAAAGTGATGATTACCAAAAGAATTGCCCAGCCTAGCTAACTGGGTGCTCCGGAGCTTATATACTTATTTACTGATATACTTAATATTATAAGTCCTTAAGGCCCCAACATATAGTGCGTTGGGAAAGTGTGTTATAAAGAAGGATAAGGGAGGTGAGGCATAAGTAAAATTATTAATAATGATGATGTGTCTTGAGATTGTAACTGAAATCATGTGTAAGCCATAAGCAAGCTTGAGAGCCTAAAGTAATCTTATTAACTAGTAAATTTCATAGTAAATAAAAGATAAAAATATAAGACGCTGGGGATCTTAGTACGCGTGTGGTTGCGTTATACTTACCTATAATTACAGGAGGTGGATCAGAACCTGATAGAATGAACTTCCATGACTTCTCAACATGACAACGCAGTGGCCAATACGGAGCTAACATACATTCAACAGCAAAAGCGAAGCAGATGAAATCTGGTGAGTCATCAGATATTACGCTTATCGCGGCCATCCGAAGGGATGCGGTCGCGACAGTGTATGTGAAGTGCAGTTCTAAATTTGAAAAGCAAATACATAATGAAAAGAAAATACGAGCGGTCCTATCGACCGGAATGGGAGCAAGATCCTTTGCTCTCGTCCTGGATCAGTCGAGCTAAGGATGACCAGGACGTTGCATTTTGTAAAGCCTGTAACTGCAAATTAGTTACTAGGTTATCTTCTTTAAATTATGAAAATACGTTTTTTTTTTATTTTCATGTTGGCATATTTTTGGCATTTTTTAACGTCGAGTGTGGCAGATTTTGGCAGATTTTTGGGTCCGTGTGTGGCAGATTCGCCATTTTTGAGATGGTCACACTGGTCGTGTCAGTCAGTGCCAGAATGGCGAGCAGCGAGGAGCGACATTCACGTTCACAGGCGCGTTCACGGGCTCGGGCGTACCGTTTACACGCTTGTGAATGTGAATGTGCACGTTGAATGTGGAGTTGAACGCGTGCGTGTGAACTTAGCATAAGACGTTGTCACGTCAAAATCATGTACACGGAATATCGTGTGCAAACTCGGTCCATGAACTATTGAGTCGTACATTAGGGTGACAATAATGCACGACCCGATAATTGGCGTCCCGAGTTTGCACACCCTGATAATTGCCGGCCCGATATTTCGTGTACATGGTTTTTGAAATACGGGCTGCGCATTCCTGGCCGTGCTTTCCTGGCCGTACAATATCAGCCCGAGCTGATAATGTACAGCCAGTAATGTACAGCCAATAATTGGAATCCACTGTACACCAAATATCAGACCGTGCAATACTGTGGTCACCAAATACCGCCCGTGCTGATATTGCCCGACCCGATAATGTCCGGCCCGATAAATGGAAGCCAAGATGGCTGCCACTGCCTCCAGCCATAGACTGTCAAATCGAAGCCTCGTTTTCATGGCTGGTTTTAAATTATCATGATAGTGCACTTGACTTTATGTATGGATATAAAATAAGTGTTTTGTTTGTTTTACCCTCTTTTTAGTTAATATTTTAATATCCTACTTACCTACTATAAAACTCACTTATTAATAGCTTCACTTGTATGTAAGTATTTGTGTTCATAACTATGTCAGAAATCTTGCAAGCCGATTATAACCCACACTAATCGTATCATTTCGTTTGGAATGTATAATAAAATTGTATTATAATAATGTAATTTAGATGAAAATACAATAAACTGACACAAACAAGCTCTCACTATCAGCATTTTGTCTTTACGAGACCTTTAAATTACACTTATGGGAGAGGTGATCACTTGACCAGGGTCTGACAAAGGATTCTAAGGGTGGGAAGTGGAACTTTTTACTGCCTACTACTGCTAGAAACCCCTCAATTTGTCTCATTTGATTTGCCTTATCGAAATCTTTATATTGCAAACGGTAGGTATCCATTTAACCAGAGTCTGATGAAGAGTCCTGAAGGTAGATAGTGGAACTCTTCAATGACTACTAGTAAACTCTTCGAGTTTGGACTCATTTTGAGTCACTCACACCAAAATGATTTTTGTTAGCAGCATACCTAATTTACGGACTCATGTTTTCTCCACTTTACGGCCAGTACCTACTACGGTAGCACTTATAAGATCCTTGTGGCGCACACGTTTGGAAAAAACCGAACGGAATGCAGATTTATACCGCACACACCAAGCAAGCTGTATGGTGCGCATGACGTGCGCGGCAACATTACCGGAGTAGTTCTTAACTGTGATTAATAAAATAACGTCGTTTTTTGTCCTAACCTATTTTAAATGAGTCCGTAAACATGCTTAGATAGGGATACAGCTCGGACGATGCTTGTCTGTGATGAAAGAAGAAGAACCGTAGTAATTATAAGATCCTTGGTGCCCCTGGGCGAACACGACAGGTTTTTTCAGGGATTCAGATTCGGGAACCGGAATGCTCCGCTTGCATACAAAATATTCAACAAGGCGCACACCGCGCACTCGTTGGGTGGGAAAAACAGGACGTTTCCGTGCTTTCGGGAAGGAAGAGCTGAAAATACCGAACCGAACGCAGTGTTGACATTCATTTTGTATCGATCGCCCGCCGCACATGGACAGAAAGATGAAAGGTGGTTTTTAATTATTTGGAAAAATTTACAAGTATTCTACGCCTAGACAGTAAAAGGGAATATTATTACGATAATCAGGATCATTTATAAAAAAATAAAGGTGCACATTGGTTGGTAGAAATATAAACAAAAGATCTGGCAGTACAATTATGCCTCTGGCAGTCCTTTCATACAGGTTTTTTCGTTGTGTAGTTTTGCTGTGTGTGAATGCTTTTTAAGAAAGAGATAGCGCATAACAACATCACAACAATGATCTATTGTCTCTTTCTAACATTTTATAAGATTTGATCGAAATTAAAAAACGTATCCCTTATGGAAAAGGCAAAGGGTTCAAAGCCCATACAGCCTAGTCTATAGTAATAACAGGAGATCTTCAGTTTAATTTCGTAGTCTTTAGTCATTTCTTTCTTGCATTTGTATTGAACATCTTTATAAGTCTTTTCATCATTGACATTGTTGACATCAGAATTTAACGCGGGGTATCCAACCAGAAACAGCAAACCACTTATTATTTCTCACTTTTATTGAATAGTTCTTCGTTAACGGCACATTTTCGCACTAATTACACCATATTAACACAACAATTACCATGAAAAACTAATTTTGAAAAGGACGAAACAATCAACCCGGCCTTTCTGCTTGATTCCCGCTTAAAAACTCCTTGATATTAACTTGAATACCTGTCAGTTGAATACCTATATTTTTTCTCTTTGCCCGTCGTCAATGTCGTCCTCGTCATCCAGTTGAAATTACATTTGGTATTCTGTGGTTTAGGCAGGTATTTCACTGGCGACAGCGACAAAAAACGAAAGGGACGCAGTTATGGTGCAAGAGTGAGCGCGGTGTATTTGTATCTTATTTTAACGCATAACTGCGTCCCTTTCGTCTTTTGTCGTCGCCAGTGAAAAATAAGTGCCTTACTTTTTCTAAAAATGAAACGAAAAACCTCAAGTTTACACGTATTAAGTTGTTAAGTAGTTAACTAAATTTTAAGTTAAAATTAACTTAATTTTAAGTAACCGATCGTTTACACGCTTGTCTAACTTATGCACTCTTTAGTTCACTGTACTACTTATGGCTGGTTTACACGTATTAAGTGACGAAGTAATTAACTAAATTTTAACTTGATTTTAACTTAATTCTTGCGTGTAAACAACCACTTAAGAGCTCTTTAGTCGCAAGTGGTAAGTAAACGATTTAGTGGTTAAGTGAACAAGTGAAATAGAATCTAGTCTATTTTTGATTAAGTAGCCGCGCCTCCCGCACCGCTTGCATTCCCCGGTAGGCGTGGCTTTCTACTAAACTGTCATTTAGTTACGTGTGAACTCAACAATTTAGTGAAGTACTTAAGTAGTACAGTGAACTAAAGAGTGCATAAGTTAGACAATCGTGTAAACGATCGGTTACTTAAAATTAAGTTAATTTTAACTTAAAATTTAGTTAACTACTTAACAACTTAATACGTGTAAACAAGCCATTAAGTACTTCACTAAATTGTTGAGTTCACACGTAACTAGAGATGGGCAATAGTTTTTGCCCGTTTCAATCCGCCCGGGTTATAACTGGGTTAAAACCCAAACGTACCAGTAATAACCCATTATCCACTTTTTTGGTGGGCAAAAACTCAGAAATGTGAAAAATAAAGAAAAAAACATTCGAATTTGTTAATTTATGATAATTAGTCACACATACAAACTCGGCATCAGTTTAGCGCCTCTTCATATTGAAAAGTTCAATGTTAAAATTCGAAGATTATTTTCATGTTTTTCGTTTATGGGCAGATATCAATGATACTCAGTTTAGGGCTAAGTTACTCTGATGGAACTTGGTACAGAGATAGAATAGACCTTGAGAAAGGACATAGGCTTACTTTTACCGCGGGAAAATTCCTAATTCCCACGGGAAAAGCGGAGCTGAGGTGCGAAAAAGTTTTGATGAAACTTGGCACACAAATAGAATAAATCTTGGGATGGATATAGGTTACCTTTTACCGCAGGAAAAAAAACATTCCCACGGGAAAAATGGTTGCGCAATCGAAAAAATTTGATGAAACTTGACACAAAGATAGCTAGAATAGACCTTGGGGATGGATAAAGGCTACCTTATACGGCTTAAAAATACCTCATTCCCTCGGGAAAAATGGAAGCGAAAGCGGAATTTTTTTATGAAACATGGCACAGAATTAGAATAGACCTTAGGGAAGGACATATGCTACCTTTTACCACGGGAAAAACTTCATTCCCAATAAATGATTGTCGGGAAAGTTATGATTGTCACAGAACAATTATTACCTGTAATAAATTACTAATAATCAGATGGGAAAGATTTTGAGTGGGGGAGAGGACAAGATACCCTCATTTTCTCCGGCCAGAGTGGTGTCCAATGACGAATCTGAGGTCAAAATTGGAAAAAATGGCCGCAATTTTGAACTTTTTTGTTTCTAAACGGATTGCTTTCAAAATTGATCAAGGGTCCCCAGTGGTGTGGTCTCCAATGACAAATCTGAGGTCAAAATTGGAATAAAATTGCCGCCATTTTGAACTTTTTTGTTTCTGAAAGATTGCTTACAGGATTAATATCTAGGGTCCCCAGTGGCGACCAATGACGAATCTGAAGTCAAAATTGGAAAAAATGGCCGCCATTTTGAACTTCTTTGTTTCTAAATGGATTGCTTTCAAAATTGATATCTAGGGTCCCCAGTGGTGACTGATGACGAATCTAAGGTCAAAATTGGAAAAAATGGCCGCCTTCTTAAACTTTTTTGTTTCTGAATGGATTGCTTCCAAAATTTATATCTAGGGTTCCCAGTATTCGGTGACGAATCTAAGGTCAAAATTGGAAAAAATGGCTGCTCTTATGTGCTTTCTTTTTAGTGTGGGGGTTAGGAAAAATTGATTCTGACGTTAGATTCGTTACTAGTGACGACTGGAAACCTAAGATATCTAACAAAAAAGTTTGAAATGGCGGCCATTTTTTCAAGATTAACGTCAGGTTCGTTATTGAATAACTTTGGGGACCCTAGATATTTTTGAAAGAAATTCGTTCAGAAACTAAGAAGTTCAAAATGGCGGCCATTTTTATCCAATTTTGACCTCAGATTCGTCATCGGTCACCACTGGGGACCCCAGATATCAATTTTGATATCAACCCGTTCAGAAACAAAAAGTTCAAATTGGAGGCCATTTTTTTTCAATTTCGACCTCAGATTCGTCATTGGTCACCACTTGGGACCCTAGATATCAATTCTGAAAGCAATCCGTTCTGAAAGAAAAAAGTTCAAAATGGCAGCCATTTTTTCCAATTTTGACCTCAGATTCATCATGTGACACTACTGGGGACCCTTAGTGTCAATTTTGAAAGCAATCCGTTCAGCAAGAAATGAATTCAAAATGGCGGCCATTTTTTCCAATTTTGACCTCAGATTCTTCATCGGCACCACTGGGGACCCTAGATATCAATTTTGAAAGCAATCCGTACAGCAACTAAAAAAGTTCAAAATGGCGGCCATTTTATCCAATTTTGACCTCAGGTTCGTCATGTGACACCACTGGGGACCCTAAATATCAATTTTGAAAGCAATCCGTTCAGAAACAAAGAAGTTCAAAATGGAGGCCATTTTTTCCAATTTTGACCTCAGATTCGTCATCGGCACCACTGGGGACCCTAGATATCAATTTTGAAAGCAAGTTCAGCAAGAAATGAATTCAAAATGGCGGCCATTTTTTTCAATTTTGACCTTAGGTTCGTCATTTGTCATTTTTCAGGCTAAAAAAAATTGTTCAAAACTACACGAACTATAATTAAATCACTTTGATCAATAATATTAATCATTTAACCCTTTTTTCCACAAATGTTCACAGAGCACGTTAAAGTGAATACTTACGATTTTGCACCGTTCTTATGTCCATTGAAAAAGGAAGAAAATCGCGGATTAAAAAAACAGAACTGAATCAAAGGAATTCATAATTTGAATTACTTTTCAAAAGTAATTGCAACTCAAGGTAGCGAATAACAATTACTTTTTGCTGAACACTGGCTATCCATCCCCAAGATCTATATATACTATTTTTGTGCCAAGTTTCATTAAAACTTTCTGCTCTGCAGGTCCGCTTTTCCCGTAGGAATGAGGTATTTTCCCGTGGTAAAAGGTAGCCTATATCATTCCTAAGGTCTATTCTATCTCTGTACCAAATTTTATCAAAATAATCTGCCCGTTTTACTATTTTTCCCGTGGGAATGAGATATTTTCCAGCGGTAAAAGGCAGCCTATATCCATCCCCTAGGTCTGTTCTATCTCTGTGCCAAGTTTCATCAAGACTTTCCTCCTCCGCTATCATTTTTCTCGTGGGAAAAAGGTGTTTTCCTGCGGTAAAAGGTAGCCTTTGTCCTTCCCCAAGGTCTATTCTGTTTCTGTACCAAGTTTCATCAAAATTGGTTCAGTGGTTTTGGCGTGGAAGCGTAACAAACAGACTGACACAGTTCCTTTTGCATAAAATTTACAATATTAGTAGGGATAATTTGGTGCAGATTCTTCAGTTACCTTTGTAACGAGTGTAGTAGGCTATTTTTAAAAATTAAACCATCCTTTTCGCGTATATTCATATGTTTATTGCAATAATAGACACTTGAATTACTATTATTAGTGTATTTGAGTTTTTGCCCACCCTTTTGGGTTTTAACCCGGGCAATAATGGGCAATAATGGATTATTACTCTCATGAGGGTTAAAACCCGGGTCGTTGCCCATCTATACACGTAACTAAATGACAGTTTAGTAGAAAGCCACGCCTACCGGGGAATGCAAGCGGTGCGGGAGGCGCGGCTACTTAATCAAAAATAGACTAGATTCTATTTCACTTGTTCACTTAACCACTAAATCGTTTACTTACCACTTGTGACTAAAGAGCTCTTAAGTGGTTGTTTACACGCAAGAATTAAGTTAAAATCAAGTAACAGAGGGCGGCGCCACTTAGCCTTGGGTAGCCCCTTAAAGTCTAAAAAAAAGAATAATTAAAATAATGTTTGTTATTCAATCAAATAATCTTGGCCGGAAGATTTTAATTAATACAAAAAAGATATACAGAATAATAGCTCGTGGAAATTCATTGAGGGTTGGTTTCATTGTAACTTTTTATTCTTTATTCTATCATACTTCGTACTAAATCAAGAGGAAATATTTGTATTTTTGTGTGTACCTATGTTTGTAATGAATAAACTCAAAAACTATTGTATCGACTTCAAAAGTTCTTTCACCATTAGAAAGTTACTTTCACCCTGAGTAACATAAGCTACCTTTTACCGCGGGAAAAACTGTTAACGCGGGCGGAGCCGCAGCGGAAAGCTAGTCTTATATTTTATCCTCTATTATATAAAAATGAAAGTCCTGACTAACTCACTCACCTACTCGTATCAGCGCCCAGCCCAAACGGCTGAACGTATAAAGGTGTTTGGCACAAACATCCCTTGGGTGACGGAGGCACGATATTATAAGGGGTGTGTAATATATGATATAAATTTAGATAAACTAACGTTCAAGTGCTATAATTTGATTTGATCTAAAAACATTTAGTATAACGATTCAAATGATATAATGTACCATTAATATAATTTTATTTAGTATAATTTCACTTGGTATAACAGTTATTTCATATAATGTTCATATTAACTAATAATTATTTGTCATAACGGACAATTTATATAAAATTTAGAAGACATAATAAACTTTTCGTATAATGCCTGATTTGTACTCAAAAGTAAACGACCGCAGATACTTTGTATTTTTTGACACATGCAAGCATTCAGGCATGCAAACGTGCGAACAAGCAAGCTTGCAAGCAATCATACAAGCAAGCATGCAAGCAAGCAAGCAAGAAAGCACGCAAGCAAGCAAGCAAGCATGCAAGAAAGCATGCAGGGATGCATACATGTCAACCTAACCCGAAGGGTATGGCGGAATCGAGTGGGCTCGCTACGCTCGCCTCACTCGTTTTCGCCATACCCTTCAAACCTAACCTATCCAAGTCGGTGTGCCCAGGATTTCCGTGCTCGCTACGCTCGCACCCGCCCTGAATTACGGTGCCCTAATTTAAATTGTACTTTAATATAATAATTATGTTTTTTTTTTCAATAAAAATAATCTGGCATTTTATATCAAATGATCATTATATCTTATGATTATTAGTTGAAATAAAGGTTATGTAACATGAATGTTATATGAAATGAGTGTTATACTAAATGTTTTTATAAAAACTGAACTTTATACCAAATGAACTTTATATGGATTAAAATTATAGCTTATAAACGTTATCCCAAATGAGTGTTATATGAAAATAACGTTATGTCTTTTGAAATTATATTATCTGTTTTTATACGAAATGAACCGCACCCTATTATAAGAAGCGACTTTTTTTAAATAGTTAGGTACCCAAGGGAAGAAATGTGGTTTGAAAGTTAGTATAGGGAAAAAAAAATTAGTTGCAGGTATTGATTTGAAAATTTGTACGATTACTCCTTGAATAAAATAAATGAACACCTATTTTAGGATTTTTTTCAAAAATAACACCCAAGGGTGGTCACTTTTTTTAGTGAAAAATTTTTCTTACATTTTTGGGTTTGAAACTTTTCAGGATTACTCCTAAAAATAAATAAATTGACACGTGTTTCGCTATTTTTTGTTATCACCCCCAAATGGTAAAAAAAGGGACGAAATGGCTCATCAACGACCAGCCCAAACCTATAAACCTAGAAAGTTGAAAATTGACAAAAAATATTTTTGATTTATTTTTCGATTAATTTCTTTAATGTATTTTTAAATTGATTTTTTTGTTAATTTTTTAAATAAATTTTTGATTTATTTTTTTAATTTAATACTTGAATTATTTATTTATTATTATTAATTTATTTTTGTTTGTTTTTTTATTTATTCTTCGATTTTGCTTATTTCTTGTTCTTTTGATCAAATTTTTGATTAATTTTTTACTAAATATAATTTCTGATAATTTTTTTTTATTATTATTTATTTTTTTTTGATTTATTTTTTACAAATACAAATACAAATACAAATACAAATATTCTTTATTGCACATAAAAATTTTTTACATAAAAACAACACGAACATAAATTTGCGGCAAATGGCAGCCTTATCGCTTTAAGCGATTTCTTCCAGGCAACCTTTCGCAAGATATTGATTTTGGAAGCAATCCGTCCAAAAAAACAAAACAGTTCGAAATGGCGGCCATTTTTTCCAACTTTGACCTCTGATTCGTCATCAGACACCTTTGGGGACCCTAGATATCGATTTTGAAAGCAATCCGTTCAGAAACAAAAAAGTTCAAAATGGCGGCCAATTTTTCCAATTTTGACCTTAGATTCGTCATTGGACACCACTAGATATCAATTTTCTAAGGACCCTAGATGTTGATTTTAAGAGCAATCCGTTCAGAAACAGAAGTTCGAAATGGCGGCCATTTTGTCCAATTTTGACCTTAGATTCTCATCAGACACCATCGGGGACCCTAGATATCAATTTTGAAACCAATCCGTTCAGAAACAAAAAAGTTGAAAATAGTCGCAATTTTTTCTAATTTCGTCCTTAGATTCGCAGAGACCACTGGAGACCCTAGATATCAATTTTGAAAGCAATCCGTTCAGAAATAAAAAAGTTCAAAATGGCGGCACTTTTTTTTCCAATTATGACCTCTGATTCGTCATCGGACACCACTGGGGATCCTAGATATCAATTTTCTAAGAGCCCTGAGTTTCGTTACTACGAAAATCTATGTTAAATTCCGACTTATTTAAAACTCAGAATATAGATTTGATTAGATGCAGCAAGTGTTCATGTACGGTCTCCTGCATAGAAAACGGACCCCCTATCGTAAGCGGCGAGTAGTCACCGCTTATGACAGGGGGGTCCGATTTCTTTGCAGGAGACTTCGCGTGGAAAACGAATATTTTATTTCTCCTTTGTTTTCTTAATTTTAACCCCTATTGCTACCCTTGGGGGTTATTCGTCGAAAAAATCCTGAAACACGTATTCGTTTATTTACTGTCAAATATAATCCTGCGAAGTTTCAAGTCAAAACGACCATAATTTTTTTTCTCCATACAAACTTTCAACCCCTAATTTGACCCGTAGGAAAAGTTCCGAAACACGTGTTCATTTATTTAATGTCAAATATTCATCATCTCAGCCAAAAGACGTCCACTGCTGGACAAAGACCAAGTATCTCCACAATAATCGGTCCTGCGCTGCCCGCATCCAGCGGCTTCCCGCGACCATCACCAGATCGTCGGTCCACCTCGTGGGGGGCCTGCCCCTCCATACAATTTTTCAATCCCCATGTTGAGGACAGCACTATGGCCTTAAACAAAATTGTATTTTAATTTTATCAATATAACATGTTTTGAATAACAATACTTTATATTAGGCTGAATGCATGTACCAAAGTTGCCTACCTCTAAGGGCCTGGCCACAGCTTCGCGCGTCGGCGGCGACCAGCGGAATGTTGTCAGTAACCCATAGTCAAAATTAACATGAGAGAACTAAAAAAAATTTTCATTTCTAAAACCCGCTAGAAAAATGTACGACCGAAATCAATAAATTGTTTTAGAGGCGTGAAATTACCCAACTTTTACAAAAAACGTTCAATTTTCATGCAAAAAGTAAGCACAAATAAGATTAAAAATACGTAAAAGTAACGTTTTAAGTCATGTGACGCAAAGTGCTCCAAATTATCGTAAAATGTTACAATACTAACGTGCCGCCGCCGCCGACGCGCGAAGCTGTGGCCAGGGGGTAAGTAATGTTACATTTGTTAATGTAGGTAATCTGAAAATATTTGTAAAAATTACCGTTAGGAAAATAATGTTGTTGTTGTTCGATATTGACTGAAACGTTAGCTCTGCTACTAAAATTTTGTAATTAATTTGACGAAAATACAAGTTTGAAGTTGAAATCTGTTTCATATTATTAAAGTGCCCAAAGTGAAAAGACTATATAGTACGCTAAACCCTGCCCTAAAATAAATTCTTCACCCCATTTTAACAATTAGGGGTTATTTGTGGGAAATATACTAAACATTCGTTTATTTACTGTCTGACCTAACCCTGTGAAGTTAAAAGTCAAAACGTCCAACATTTTTTTTTCCTTTTACAAACTTTTAACACCTTGCGGGATTTGGGATTTGTCATCGTGGTGACAAATCCCAAATCCCGCAAGGTGTTAAAAGTTTGTAAATGTCACCTGTTCTCAGCAGGACCTGATGGACGCCACGGATGGTGCAGTACAGATGGCCGGATTCTGGGCGGCAAACATATAGTTCGATTTGTCATCGACTCGCAAAGAAGAAGAAGAAGAAGAACACCTTGCGGATTGTTTATCAGAAAAATCTCAGAAAACATGTTCGTTTATTTACTATCGAGTAGAACTCTGCGAAGTTTCAAGTTAAAACGTCCCACTTTTCTTTTCTCATACAAACTTTCAACACCTTTTTTAACCTTTAGTGTACTTTGTCGGAAAAATCCTGAAACACGGTGTTCGTTTTTTTATTGTCAAGTATAACCATGCAAAGTTTCAAGTCGTAACGTCCAACGAATTTTTTTTCGTCATACAAACTTTCGAACCCTTTTTTTTTTTTTTTTTTTAGTTTAATTTATGGCCTGGTTTCAAGACCTTTATTTTCCCCATTAGGGGTTTTTTTTTTAAATCCCGAAACACGTGTTCGTTTATTTATCGTCATGTTATCATGTATAATCCTGCAAAGTTTCAAGTTAAAACGTCAAACTAATTTTTTTTCTTCATACAAACTTTCAACAACTATTTTCACCCCTTGGGTAACGACTATCGAAAAATCGCTTCGTATCCCTTGCTTACGTCACCAAGGAATGTTTTTGCTAATTTTCAGCTTTGTACGTTTAGCGATTTCATCCCTTTTTTCACCCCTTGGGGGTGATTTAACAAAAAAAATGGCGAAACATGTGTCGCTGATAGGTGAGTGAGTTAGTCAGGACTTTCATTTTTATATCTATAAAGAAGATGTTTGTAATAAAACTTTTACTGTATTATTCTGTGCCCCAGGAATGCAAAATAATGCTAGCAAATTATTGAATTAAATCTGGCCATTGATTTATGGGTATTTACCGAGTACATAGGCAATTGAAATAAACACTCTATGCATAATTAATTACATAACATAACAAAAGAGAGAAAATTAATTACAATAATTTCCCTTGGCCCTTTGTTAATTAATTAAGGAGCCTAATTAGTCCTTCAGTGACGCAAAAAACATTTCTTATTTTCATATCTAAAAATACTGGATGAAGACGTATAAGACGACGGCTGCATGGTTTATGCTTTTGCCTATTCTGAAATAATGTAAGATGAACTAAAAAAATTACTTATTAAACTTGGATAATGCAAGAAACTATTAAAGACTAGGCTGTATGGGCTTAGATCTCTTTGCCTTTCCTTCAAGGGAGAAAGAAACTAAAAAAAAAAATTTGTTGTCGTGTTTTCAGTTTTGTTTTGATAAACGAAGTTGTTTCGTTATTATGTAGGACTGTAGGTACCTAGCTAGCGCGTGCAACCCAAGTGCATCCGATAGTTCCTATTCAAGTTATGTTCTAGTCAAATTTCCACCAATGGTTTACTTACTCGCCACACACCCCTTGTCTGAGTCGTGCAGGGTCAGTCAGGCAGGGGCGGCCCTGCGTACGGGTTCTACGGGTACCTACTGAGTAGTTTTCCATTACCTACTACCTATTGACGTCGAGTTGCGGAAGATTAGCCCGTTGAACTAACCTACTACTACCTAACCTTATCCTTTATAGTCTGCACTGCAGTGGTATGGCAAACCTTCTTCACTTAAATAAAAGCCAACCTCTGATAAAGATAATGAAAGACAGCTTCTCTCTCCTGATAGCACATAGTGTAATTTATGTTTGAAAATTTGCTCAGACAAGTCAGAATATTATTTAACCTCTGTATGCACCTAATTTGTGCATATTAGTAATAAAGATTGTTTAAATGAAAACATGTCCCAATCATTGGCTTTATGGAAGAAACATATCATTTCAGGATTGGTCCTGTCAAAAGCATTTTCACAAAATATGCTCGTGCAGATGTCAGTTTACAACTTACACCAACATCAAGAAACAAAACATTCACAATCAGGTACTTTATTCTGCTGATATCTACATGATAATCATATAATGTAAAGATTGATAATGTTTGGATGTTTGTTACTTCTGCATGCAAAACCAACTGAAATGGGATAGATTTGAAATTTTTGATGGTACGATCTATTATATTATATTTTTAATGGTACGATATATTAGACACAGATTAACTTATATTAAATAAGCTACATTTTAAGTAATAAAAACCCTATTCATGCGAAAGTAACTATGTCTGTCTGTCTGTTACACTTTCACATCAAAACACTGAACTGATTTTGTTGAAATTTGATAAGAGATGGAATACCCCCTGGGGAAGGAAATAAGCTACCTTTTACTGTAGGAAAATACCCCACTCATGCGTTAGCGCGGGGGCGGAGCCGCGTGGCGGAAAGCTAGTCACTACATAGTATAAAACAAAGTCGCTTTCTCTATCCCTATGTTCTTATGTCCCTATGTTCCTATGTCTGCTTAAATCTTTAAAATTACGCAACGGATTTTGATGCGGTTTTTTTTTATAGATAAGAGTGATTCAAGAGGAAGGTTTATATGTATAATAAATGCATAATATACTTAAGGATAACCCACAATAAGTATTTTCCCGTGCGGAGCCGGGGCGGGTCGCTAGTAAAATATAAAACAAGATTTCTAAATTAAATGATGTCTATTTACAAATGATGTCTAACTTTACTTTTAAATAAAATTGTTATGGGGCAAATAAAGTGTTTTTATGTATGAAAAGAAGGCTAAAGTTATTGTTATTAATATTGAATGGTTATATTTAATTTTCAGGCCAAACGCCTAATACCTTTATCAAAAAAGTACTGAGAGCTAAACTGGAGCTGGCAGAATGAAACAAGGCACTAAAATAAGTAAGTAACCTTGATGTGGATCAGTCACAGCCATAATAAATAAATGTTATTTTTGAAACAAAATCATGGAAAACTAATAATGCATTCAAAGAGTAGTTCCAAGTTCAAAGTTTTTTTTTTCATATTTGTTTAGTTTTACCTAACCCAGTGTCTGTGTGTTCTGTCATCCATCATCATCACTCACCATCTTGCAAATTAAATTTCCCACTTCCTACTGGAATTTGGCATAATATGCATAAACATGACATAACAAACTTTTTCGCTCGTCAATGTCCTGAGTCAGTTCTGAGGATAATAAATAATGTGAACTGTATTAATAAAATGTGTATTTTAGTGTAATATATCAAATTCTGAGCTTGCTTTGATCTCTTATCTCTGACAAAATGTATAATATCTAAACTTGTTACCTACACTTGGAATGAGGTGCATTTGTTTGTATAATTTGACAAATTAGTGGAAAATATGATTTAGTAATATGTAGTTTACATTCTATTTGATTCAATAATATTCTAATTTTATCTGAAATTAATAACTCTTTATTGACGTGCACTTTACAAATTATGTTTTGAGTTGTATTGCTCATCATCAAAGTCATTGATTGCAGTATGTTTTAATTACAGGTGCGCGTTGAACTTCTCGGGCAGCAGAGCCCATACACACACACAGACACAAGCGAGCAACAAGCTTCTCAGGAATGTGATTGATTGGATCAAAAAAACCGCAAATCGATATACAGAGGATAGCTGTTTGACCGGCAAAACAATCATTTTGACAATCAGTTCTTATGATTTAATCAGTATCAAATCAAGGCTCATTCATTATGCATTTAGCATTATCAATGTGTTCATTGATAATGCTAAATGTATGCTAATGCTAAATATTGTGTTTTGTCAAATAAATTATGTCTATGTCTATGTTCATCGTCTACGTCTATGCAAATCAAAAGTGTGTGATGTGGTGAGTGAGTAAACAAGAATGACTGTATTCTTGTTTACTCACTCACCACACCACACACTTTTGATTCGCTTGAATTTGAGACAAGAGATGCAAAGCGAGTGCAACCAAATACGATTTTGTAGTAATGCTGTTTAGTTAATTACATAATTTGTTTTATTCATAATTGTAATTTACAAATCGAATAGTTAGTAAAATATAATTATAAACATTTGTCATAAAAGTAAATCTTTTATTATGTCCATATTATTATCAAGGGTGCACCCTACTTTACTGAATTCTTGCAAAAAGCTTGAGTCTTTGTTTTACTCTGATCATGTTGGAAAGAGTGACAAAGCACTGCTTTGATCTATACAGAGAGAAGATTATGCTGGTCAAATTTTTAATTCTGTTTGATAACATATTGTCTTGGTGTCATACACTAATATTACAAAGAGGAAAGATTTGCATTTTCGTGTGTATGTTTGTAATGAATACACTCAAAAACTACTGAACCAATTTCAAAAATTCTTTCACCATTAGAAAGCTACATTCACCCAAAAAAAAGGTAAAAGGTAGCCTATGTTACTTAGGGGAGTAACATAGGCTACCTTTTACCACAGAAAAAAGCCTCATTCCCACGGGAAAACCTCGGGGGCGGAGCCGCGGCGGAAAGCTAGTAAAAAAAAAAAACCAATATGTAATAGTTAAAGCCTTTATTATTCCAAACCAGTGATGTAGGTACAATTAAGATATTTTTGCAATTTTAAAATGGAACAAAATATCCGTCGTTCGCTATAAGCCATTCGCATATAAGGCCTGTCTTGTCTTGGGTCACCCTTCCCCTGTGAGGGAAGATCTACTAAACTTCTAAAAACAAACATAACCCAGCATGTATTATTTATTTTATTTATTTATTTATTTTAAACGAAATTTACAGTATGACAGCAACTTACATTACTAAGGCACTGTAAACTTAATTAATGTACTATTAGTATATTTTAAGTATGTAAACTCATTGCCTCATAGTTCCTCTGCATTATAATATCTTTTTTAGGTTATGATAAAGGTTATGATACTTTTTTCTTGATATAAAACTCAATGAAATTTTTCATCTGCTGGGTGCGATTTGATTGCAGCTGGTAGTATTATTCAATAGAGTTCTTCAATCTGTTGCAGTAAGTTGACCACAATAGGACAAGCCTAAGAAAAACTGTAGTCTGGTTTGAAGTTTGAAGTTGATTCAGTCTCTCTATTCTATCTTGATTCTATCTTGTGGTGTTTATTTTATTCTACTAATAACTTCATGCTTGTGCTGGTGGTAAGGTAAGTAGAGATATTAATTAAAGTAAAACTTGTAGGATCATGAGATCTTGGTGTCTCTCAAATAAATTGTTTGTTAGCTTGGTGTTGAATCAGACCACGAATCTTACATTTCGTTTAAGCCACCTTAATGAAGGCATCGTAAAAAAATATATACTAATTCAGAAAAGAACAAATGTTTTAATTTCTTTCTACAATTCTTTTGTTTTGTTTTGTTTGATTCTTGCTGTCATATTACCCATACTGTCTGTTATTCGATTCGTTCCAAGAAGATTTTGTATCACAAAATACCAACATTGCGTTGACACACCCAAACAAATCGAATCAATCATGGATAGTAGCCAATGCGTGGAAAGGAAAAGCTCAGTGAAAACAGGTGAAAACGAAGCATGGGAGACAGTTTGGCAATAGACAAGATAAACTTTTAAGCCAATAAGCATTCAGCAATCTGTCAATGTTTCAGCCAATAGGAGCATGGCTTCCAATTATCGGGCCGGACATTCCTGGCTGTACAATATCATCCCGTGCTGATATTGCGCAGCCAATAATGCACGGCCAGGAATGCACGACCCGATAATTCGAATCCATATGGCTTCCAATTATCGGGTCGTGCATTCCTGGCTGTACAATATCATCTCGTGCTGATATTGCGCAGCCAATAATGCACGGCCAGGAATGCACGACCCGATAATTCGAATCCATTTTGGGCTTCCAATTATCGGCCGTACATTCCTGGCTGTACAATATCGGGCCGGGCAATATAGGGACTCGTACATTATTGCCTTGCCACCCTTGTTTTCATTGGTTTTCTTTTCATTCGTGACTGTGACATTCGTGTTTTGTCATCAATTCCAATCCAATCTCTTCTTCCAACAAGGGCTTTTTATTTATTGACTCATTTCATGTAGTTATTCTTTGGTTACATGAAAATTCTCGTTTATTTATGAAACTTTATTAGTCTAGTAACATCATAGTACGACTACTTTTACGACAATTGTATATTTCATGCTTAATTTTGGTATTGAAAATTAAGAAAATTTCGTACGTGCAACTATCAAGTTTTACAACAGTTGGTCAGGCGTTTTCATCACCACGGCGGGACGAAGCAATATGCGACGAGCTCGGGAGACGTATGGTTACCAACCCCTGCCTCGGGCTCCTACAGAAGATGTGCTTGAACATGAAAATGAACGAATGGCTGAAGAGCTCAGTGGAAAGATAACCACACTCAAACATATGTCTATAGAAATTGGCAACGAAGTGCGGTATCAAGACAAAATATTACGAGGACTCGATGATGATGTGGACAGGAGCTCTGGTTTTTTGGGGAAAACTATGGGGAGAGTACTAAAACTCGGTAAAGGCAATCATAACTATTATATCTGCTATTTATTTTTATTTTCTATTTTCGTTTTCTTTTTGCTTTATATTGTAATTAAGTTTAGGTGAATTGAAGATCATAATTTAATCATTTTTGTTCCAAAACTTTCCAATTTTAGTTTCCTAAATATGTTAATAATTATATGTATGTGTACTTGTAAATAAATAAAATCGCCTGTATTACATAGCATTGTTTTTTAATATAATTGATGAGCATTCTAAATTACTAGTACATTATAAAAATTATAATATATAATGTTGTACACAGTACAGTACCTAGCCAGTACATGTGCCTGGACACTTTAATCTGTAGAGTATGAGAGTGTATTTTAAAATGAGAGCATTCAGCCAGCTACATGTACTACCTTCTGTATGTAATATACACTAAAATTGAGAATAATACAATTCTCTAAGTGTTGTGATATGTTCATCACACATTGAAGTTTTAGTAATAGAAATATGCAATCTAATGGGTTTATTTAAATATTTTGAGCAACTTTCAGCAGCATCTAGAAGGATAGCAACCAGTCCACAGGTGTTCTGCATATTCTTTCCCGTATATCCACCTAAATCTTCAAGAATTATGGAGCATGGCACATTCTGCCAGTCTGGCAATGTTGACACACTTTCAAGCAAGGATTCCAAACTACTTGCATACAAAAAACTGATCATTTTCATATACTGCCGGTTTACAGAATTGAATTCCTGAGATAGTTGTGGTAGCTCATTTAGCTCTTCTTGCAGAATGTATAGTACTTTGCCAATCCTAGCAGACGATAATGCTTCCTCAAAAAGTTTTTTCTGATTGGCATTTGAATCATCAACATAGACATAGAGTTTAACATTATCAGGCATTATTTGGTTGCAATATGAAAACCTTTGAATATCAGTTCCTTTACCATTAGACAGAACAATCACTATTATCCAGTACTCTTGCCTTTACTTGGCGTATTTATCTCCGTTCGGTGGTATCAAGCAACATATTTTCTTTCTTACATGTTGTATTAAACTAAACTATATAGGTAACCTAACCTCTTTCTTTCTTCTCAAAAATTAACAAATTCACCACTCACTCACAACATAGAAAAACAAAACAAACACACCTTATTTAAGTTATTATTAATTTCTGGCCTGAATCCAAGTCCTTTAGATACATATACAAGTTAACAATATTCAAAAACCAAATAAATCTAAGGCACTTATTTTGCACTTATTTCACTGGCGGCAAAGTCAAAAAACGAAAGGGACGCAGTCATGCGCAAGAGTGAGCGCGGTGTATTTGTCTCATTCTAACGCATTACTGCGTCCCTTTCGTCTTCTGTCTGTCGTGAAATAGGTGCCTAACTCAGCAGTGTTGCCAGTAAGTAAAGCTTGACTTGACCAGAAAAATAAAAATCCTCGCCATAATAATAATGCGGAATTTCAATTAACTAATTTTAACATGGAAATTGATTTTAAAGCCTGACCAAAGAAATAAAAAACCTGCCCTAGGGGCGCCACGTTTATATTTTTGTTTATGGCAACAATTTCTATAATAAACTTATTTCCAATGAAATTCCGCAATATGGCGAGGGGTTTTTTTTCTTTGGTCAGGCTTTAGTATAGAAGTGCTTTCTGAGCCGCACTGCAATGCAAGTAGTATTTAGTTTTGATTTAGTTCATACCAAATGATTACACACGTGCTTGTAACGCATTCTCACACGAAGTCAACATTAATTATAGCTTGGTGGCTTTTGTCACAAGCAAAGTCATTATCTAGGCGAGCAACGAAGCAAACACAGTATTCCTCCTTCGTTAAATTAAACAAGAAATGTATAGAGCATAAATTTATTCCATATTATTTACAATTAAATCAATGGTATCTAGTTTACAATAATAATTTTAAAAATACACTCCAACTTGTAATACAATAATACATACACAACATGTAAAGCCTGACCAAAGAAATAAGAAGCCTGCTCTGGAGGCGCCACGTGTATTTTTTTACGACTATGGCAACAATTTCCCTTATAAAATTAGTTCCATCGAAATTCCGCAATATGGCGAGGCTTCTTATTTCTTTGGTCGGGCTTTAAAAACAAAATACATCAACATGGCGCCATTCGCCGCGTCTTCGTAGCAGTTTACGTTTGACGTTTGGGAATGTATTGCACTGCATAGCATTTTATTAAAAACAGTCATGATTTTTTACAAAATTTATCATTTTGAGTACTTATGATGAAGAAAAAATAACCACAAGGCTATATGATTTATGTTACTACGATGGACCGAGTTAAAGCTTGACCAGAAAAATATAAAACTTACTCTGGGACGCCACATGTACATATCGGTTTCTGGCAACAATTTCCATTATAAAATTAGTTCCACCGAAATGCCACAATTTGGCGAGGATTTTTTTTTCTGTTCTGATTATATCATATCTATGATTTTTTAATGGAAGCCGACCGTGAAGTTTGTGTGGGTAATACCAAGTCCTGCTCGGTCTTGTCTTGTCTTGGTTGGAACTAATTAACATTTAACTACAAGCAATGACACAATCAATTTTATAATAGTGTTTCTTTACAATTAAGACCGCGCCTTTAATTGTAAAAGGAAGAGTAGATTACTGCCAATTTATTTATGGCACACATAACTCGTTTTACATATTAAATGTATGTCTATATCACAAACATCAAATATAAACCTCCTAAGGAATTCATGTGTTTGTTTTATACTAAACTAACTTAGATAATATGATAGCGACATAAGTTTACTATTACATAACACATTATGTACATGTAAAGATGTAAACTGCTTACGAATGTAATTAATAATAGAGGTACAACTAATCAATAAATCAGTCAATTAGTAATATACAACAACACATCAAAAAACTAGGAATCTTAAATAGTAACATACAAATAACAATACTATAAGAGTTATGTTCGAAACAAATTAATGGCATGTCACTCCTTACCTCAAAAATTGAAATATGTACCAGTCATCTCGATTCAATACAACATATCAATAAATGTAACTTTGATTTAAATTGAAAATTGGATTGTCTTACGTAACAAAGAAGGCGACTACAGACAGAGACATACGCACATTGCGTTAACTCTAATCAGATACTGAAAAAAAAAACATACTGCTTTTACCGTGTTGGACAATGTTGACATTTATTTACATTATTTGTCTGACAAAGGTGAAAATAAGAAACAAAAGCATTGAGATATGCACTATTGTACGGTCAAGT
>CAOKYR010000092.1:7500-63224 GCA_948473455.1 Teleiodes luculella | reverse complement strand
TTTCAGTGTTTTCTTTTTTTCGAACGCATTTCTGACCAATTTGATCATATGACAGGCATCTAAAAAGTACGCAATCTCATAATTAGCTGTGGGGTGTGGGAATGTTGTTTTAATTTTATTTGTTTCAAAACTGCATCCAAGTAGCTTTGCCATTGTAATATTCGAGGGGCATCCATCATTGGTGAGGGAAACAATGTCTACACCTGCTTCGTCACACTTGATTAAACATTGTTTTATTAATGTAGCACGCTGCTCTCCCGTTATAGAGTTCAATAAGAAAAATGCAACTGGAAGTTTCCACCGTTCTTCAATGCATACTAGCAAAAGTACTAGAGCTTCCGATGCTTTAGCTTCTGTGTCGTTCTCAATGGTGTTCGTCCCCACGTCAACATACCCGTGATATCTACTCCCATCCCATTCCACGTGCTGTTTGATGGCCATTTCATCCATTATTAGACAACACCTGATTCTATTCTTTGACTGTTCAGATTTTAATTTCAATATCTTGAATGACTCCGCAGTAAAACCAGGCTCGCCATTAACGCTTTCGTACCATTTTGCCAGTGTTCTCGGATGAGGTAAACAAGTGTCGAATGTACGTCGAACATATATGTAGGCTCTGGGTGAATAATAGTGGAGGGTAAGCGCAAATGAACGCAAAGCTGGCGAGTATTTCCTTTTTATGGGTATTTTTCTGATCTTTGAAATTTGGCGTTTCAGCAAATCGTTTGTTTTTGCGTTGATAGCACTTAATATATCCGCTTCTTCACTCGACACAAAATTCTTTTTTTCTAAAGTTTTTATTAAAGCCGCCATATTAGATACCTGTAATAAATTAAAGGTGTATTTAAATAAAACATTAGCGATTTTCACAGTTATTTGGCGTCTAATAGATAATAACGCCAAAGGTATTTTACATACAGTACGTACAGCATAAAACTAGTTTGATTTTTATCCAGCAGTTGGCGTTTTTTGATTAAAAATTTTGTTTTAGCTCACCTTCTTTTTCAGTCTTTGAGTAGTCAACTGCAATTTTTTTACTTTTGAAGTTAATAGCTTTTCTTTTCTTCTTAGTCGGTAAATTTCATGTTTTAAATATTTTTTTCTCGGTGTATCATTAAACTTCAAGAATTCATTCATGTCCACATTTTGTTCTTCATCCATTTTTAGATGGTCAGGCGTTTTACACTGATGTTCATTTATATCCAAATTTTGTCCATCGTTAATTTTTTGAGGGTTAGGTGTTTCACACTGATGTTCATTTATGTCCAAATTTTGTCCATCGTTAATTTTTTGAGGGTTAGGTGTTTCACACTGGCGTCCATTCATATCCGTATTTTGTTGGTCATCCAGTTGTTGTGGTTCAGGAATTTTACACTGGCAGATGAAATACAAACACAACATTTGTAAATTCAACAAAGTAACACTATGAAATCTACAGTAATTAAATACTTTACTAAAACAATAACCCCACCTCCCTCGAAAACCTCGAAACCCACTCGATAAGAAGAAGGGGACTAAAACAATTTATGATAACATTCTTTTTTTTTATATAAAGAATACTGCATTCAAAGTTTGTCTAAAAGTTGTTTGCTGTGTAGAAGGGTGTCAAACCAGCTAAAAATTAAAATGCATCGATCGATAAGGTCCATCAAAACATAAGGATGAAATGTCTCTAACAAGCTTGGAAAATTAATAAAAAAATACACCCTGTAGTAGGTATAGAAAATAAACATTTCAGGTAATACATACAGGTGTTTCTATTTTCAAAGTTGGATAAGCTCCAGTTCTGATTTTTCTGTAACCTTTACTTGTAAAATAAAAGTGTCGGTCTTCAAAATGGGCTGAGCAAATTTTTGTGTATTTTGTAGGTACCCATCCTGCCTCTCTTTTTAAAGCCCTAATCCATATTTGTTTATTTTCGGCATCCGTTGGGAATCTAGAAAAGATACCAATTTTTATTAAGATATTTGCATGCCTAATAAACTAGTTTCTAAATCCGGTCCAGTGTTGCCACTTACATAAAAGTTGGGAGTTTTTTTTTTCCCAGAAGGTTTTTATTTCGTGAAAAGTCGATAAGTGCGGTTTAAAAACTGATTATTGTCGTGGCGATAGTGGCGAGAGGGCCGTGGCGAGCAGGTGTCGGTCAAAGAAAACTATTCTCTAAGTACCTCTTATAAAGTGTATATTCGTTCAGAACTAAAAAAGTAAAGCAATGACTTATTATAGTTTTCTTATATTAAACTTATAAGATATACATTGTAGTACAAAAAATTATCCCTATCACAGGTGCATAATCTTTTCTTTTATGCATATGTATGACTTACCTTCTTATATAATTAATTTAATTTTCTAATCAAAACGTGATGCAACTTATTTATGATTTTATCCCCATCTATTCATTTATGGAAATCCGAACGTAAATTGGTGAATCTCCCGACAAATAAGGATGAAACATCAGTGTTCCACACTCCACACTTTATACCCAAAAAGTATATTTATGCCCAAAAAGTATGTAGGTACCTACCTATATTGCCTCACGATTGCCTGCTAGATGTCAAAATATCACGGATAATAGAGAGGAGAGGATAATGGCAATATAAATTAGGCCTCTTTTTCGTCATGAACTTTTTTGGGTTGTATTTTAGTCGAATATTAACGTTTTAACTGTAATTACATAGTAAGTAGTAACTTTGTAAGTGTTTTATTCGCTATTATAATTATGAAAATTGTAACTAACAAGCGTAGAAGCTCACAAATGGTCCAATTTTATTCATTTTCAAACATTTTAGCTACGCCCTCTGTTGTCCAATAGAGTAATTTTCTCTTTATCACAAATTTTGAAACACAATTTACCGATTTACGTGAATATAATTACTTACACGTGAAAAGAAAACTTGTCAGCAGTCTCGCCGGAGCGATCTGAGTGGTTAAAACAAAGCGGCACACAACATTTCATTTTCCGAACACTAAATTAACTAGAAATTCACGTTATTGAATGCGCAAGCACACGAGTGCATGAATTGAAGGTGAAGTACGGAATGGGAACTAAGCCCCGCCCACTTTGTGACGTCATGCCTAATTGGGTGGCACAGGCCTAATTCATATTGCCATATCCTGTGGCGCCACCGCACCGCCTCGCCGCTGAATTTTTACTTAGGTACAGCTACATAAATTCCTATCAACATTTCTAACAGTTGCAGCTTAGAGATTTTTTTCTATTTATACTCTACAGAGTTGCAGATTTAAGAACATTGGTGGTGTATTTTTGTTGGATTTTGTATTATATTTCTATCACGAAATGCATTTAGTTGCTCATTATTATTTTAGCTGAATAAATTAGGACTGTATTTATCCGTAATATTTTTTTTGGGCTGCGTATTCTGAGGCTGCGTCAACAAAATTATTGTTCATGGTTATGTACCTTACTATAAGTTTAGTAAAGAAACTTTACTTATCGATTAACATACAATTTAATCGTCGATTAGGTTTCAAAATTAATACAATAAAATTGTATGATCATAACATATCAGATTATCAAAATATACACATATTAAGGCAGCGTAATTTTTTTTTTCATGGACATTTCAATGAGTCTGCCATTGATGTAGAGCTAGAGCCTCCATTTGGAGAATCTTCCATCTTCTTCTTCAGTATAACCTATTCTATCTGCTGCGCCTGTAACGAGCGTTTCCGTTAGGAAAGGTGAAGAATGGGTTAAGGGTGGGTGGTTGTGCCCATTCAGGACCGGTCTAGTCAGGTATATTTCTCTGGCTGAACGCCCAATTAATGTATTTTATATGAAGGGTGATCACGGTAACTGTTCCCTCACAAGCAAGCATTAGTAGTATGACAGGTATTGGTACTAACTAGTATAGTTTACATGGTCAATTTATCGTAATCAAATATAATGACGCATGTTCATGAGCATGATTTTGCATGTGGCATGCGAGCACTGTCAATCAAATCGCGCCACATTACACCATAAAATTACACCGCGCTCGCGGTCGCGCGCTATACTAGCAAGCTAGCTAGCACCAGCGAGGAGGTGCGCTTGCGCACGCAACTCTCGGACAGGAATCGCGGAACTAGTCCAGATTTTTTAAAACAGTCGAATATTTTTCATACATTTTTTTGCTTCATATCTACAGGTTGGCTCGGAGACAGTGTGCTATTTTGAGAACGCAGTCAGTATTTTTTTCAAGTGTATAGGATAAACTGGCCCAGCCGAAGTGTTTTTCAAAAAGTTGGTAAGTTTCAGGGGCCTGTAAACGAACGAGACAGACAGAGACACATGAGTGTGTGAATCTCGTCCGGTCGTTATTCTCTACCGACAAATGGTCAACGGACGGACGGACGAATGAACAGAGTGTAGAAACAAAACGTGACGTCAATTTGTCAATTCGACGTACTATTCTGCTTTCTCTTTTTTTCTGGCCTGGTCCAAGTCCTTTTAGCTCGACGCCCAACTAACATTGAACTCGGTATAATCTGACGTGTGACTAGTGAATGACTACTGACGTCACACAAGCGCGCCAGAGGGGCCGCGTTCAAATCACCCGAAAATGATAGTGATAATGAAGTTTATTTTCACTTAGTGGTTTAAATTATGGATGTGTTATATTTTTTTCGTAATGTAATACAATAACTAATAGAAACGTTTAAAATAATTTAAAAAATACGTGCATATTCCCTATTACTTAGTTCAAACACGCTAAACTGACATTCTACACTTCATAATTTAGTTCTCCAAAAAATCTATATACTGGCGCTGTTAGTTTTTTCGCCGGAGCTTAAAAAAAGATGCAACTTAGATAGAACTTTTTTTAGATGATCGTGTTAAATTCATTACAATAAGAAGGGTAAAAATGATAATCGAAGGAATAACGAATACCACGCGGACGAAGTCGCTATTGGCTTAAAATTGTGTTAGAAGCAGTGTGATAAGGGAAAAATATGGAATAAAAAAAATGTTATGACGAGAATTTTATTGCGAAAGGGAGGCTAAATTGGTTTGGTCGCGTAGAGAGAATAAGTGAAGAGAGATTGACCAAACAGATTTATAAGGCGAGAATGGAAGGAAGCGTTGAAAGGGGAAGACCAAGATGCGAACGAACGTTCCAGGATCAAATCGGGCACATTCTGACAAAGGTCCGGTCAGGAGTATGTACCTACTCTAAACCGACGAACTTGCGTGATCAGATTAATGAAAGAAGTGTGTCTAGATCGTAGCAAGTGGGAAGAAGTGGTCTCTACCTACCCCTACGGGAAAGAGGATTGACTGTAAGTATGTAATGTATGGATGTCTTGTACAACGTACCTGTATTCTTATAATGTGTGATGTGGTGCTACTGAATCTAAACAAGAACCTCATCAAGAAGATTTGAAGCAGTTCTGCGCTTTAACGCTTATGGTAATGTGGTATGCGCATTGCATATTGATTGATAGACAGTGCGATGCGTCTACCAGTTAAACCTTTAAAATCGTGCGGTAGGTCTTTCCTACGACTAGGAATTAGAGGATTGGCCTGTAACCAATCCCCAGCAGAGCATTAAAAGCAAAACACACTTGTTAGAGTGATAGTATAGAGCAAATTGTTTAATTTGTTTTAATACATTTTTATAACTCTGAAAATAAAACAAGACACGAAAGTAAGTAACAAAATACAATAGACACTCAGTCAATGTCAGTCAATATCATGATGAGATGACCGATGACAGCAAAGAGTTCTTTGCTTCAACACTCCTCCTTAATCTCATCATGCTAATGAACACTCATTCATTCACACAAACCCATTTATCTCATAGACCACACATGTTTACCCTTTGGTAAAGCTTTGGTTAGAGCATCTGCAACCATTCTCTCAGTTTCACGATAGTCAACGCCTCTGCGATGACTATACCCCCGTGCGACTAATCGAGCTTTACAGCGTGTCTTTCACAGTTTACATCTATTGTTAAGACCTTTGTCTTCAAAGGCAGCCTTCAGGGCATCCCATGCCTGTTTTGCCGTCTTCGCTTCCCGTACGTGCACTCGACAATGTGGCATGACCATTAGACAGATCTTCGCTCTGGTTTTGTCGTCTCTCTTGCGACCTACCACATCAGTCACATCTGGTGTCGTATACGTGTACTCCCAAAGGTCTTCGTGGATTAAGTACAGTTCCATCTGGAACTTCCAGTCACTGTAGTCTAGACTACCGTCAAGCTTCTCCATGGCCGGCAATCCCGAACTACCTGAACTCACATAATTCCTTGAATTTGTGTTACTTTGGGGCTCCTGCGATCTCTCATTCGCTGCTGTGTTTTCAGCACGCCCATTTCCAGTATCCATTTCAATTCAGTGTACTTATGCGATGTGGTCCATAACCAATTAGAGGATTGGCCTGTAACCAATCCCCAGCAGAGCATTAAAAGCAAAACACACTTGTTAGAGTGATAGTATAAAGCAAATTGTTTAATTTGTTTTAATACATTTTTACAACACTGAAAATAAAACAAGACACGAAAGTAAGTAACAAAATACAATAGACACTCAGTCAATGTCAGTCAATATCATGATGAGATGACCGATGACAGCAAAGAGTTCTTTGCTTCAACACTAGGAACCATTATGTGCTGACTGCCGAAGCACAGGCCGAAGTCACCCGACCGACGACACAATGCCAGTTTAAATTAAAAACCTACCTTCCAACTTATGTGGTGCTTTTTACCTAAAATGATACTTTGTAATAAATAGTCATCAACTCATAATTTATTGGACCCAGTTTTTTACATCCCTAATCTGGATTACTCTGTCGTCGTCGCCAATCATGCCAATATTATAATAATGAATGACAAAGCAATAAAAATAAATGTTTCTGAAAAATATATTATAGTGTTAATCACTGGGGCCGAAGAATGGCGAAGAATGGAGAAAATCAGCTGGACGGAAAGGAAAAGCAACGAAGATGTCTTACAACTTGTGAATGAGAAAAGGACTATTCTGGGGATCATTGCAGATAGAAGAGGGAAGATGCTGGGTCACTTGATACGACACGACGACTTTGTCAGAAACATCATTGAAGGAATTAGGAAAGATAGAAGGGAAAAGGAAGAGAGGACGACCTAGAAGGACATAATAATATGGACCAAATTAAGGAAGGAATAGATGTCGTGTCGTATCAGGAGATCAAAAAGAGGACGGAAGACAGAACAGAGTGGCGTAGACTCCACCGACAAGAGCGAGGCTCTTAAATATGAAGAAGAAGAAGACTGGGGCCTGGTGTATCTATGCTGTATTGATACACACATTGTCAGTATTTTTCAGTTGTAGACATTTTTTGCGCATAGAAAAAAAAAAACATAACAAGTGAAAAAAAAGTTCAACAAGTAGTTACCTTTACATAAAAGTTTCAGTATTTAATTTGGAATCTCGTATCTCTTTATACCGACGTTGGGCGGACGCGACGATCGCTGGATGCGGGCATCGCAGGACCGATTGTTGTCTACAGGGAACCCCTTGGTCCAGCAGTGGACGTCTTTCGGTTGAAGTGATCTCTATTAGGTAGACTTCAAGAAAACTATAATTATTTGCAGGTTGTTAGTAGTATGCAGCAGCTCGCAGCCGCGATGTCGCCCGCCCCTCTCCTTGCGCTGCTGCTGCTGGCGCTGCTGGCTGCCCCCGCGGTAACTAAAGTACTATTTATAATTAGATGGAGCAAACTGACAGCTGAACACGCTGTTTATTTTTAAAATGTTGTACGCTTAAGCGCTTGAAGGGCTGCGACGTGAATCATTGAACTGGTTCATTGAATCATTTCCAACGACATGACTACTTGTTTTTGCGTAAGTCTTTTGACGTTTTTAAACTTACACAAATAATCAGTTGAAATAGAATAAATGCTAAAAATTGATAAAAATCTTAAATTTTCTTATTGGATTATATACGAAAATTTTGAGGTTAAAGCCTGGCCAGTGAAAGAAAAACTTGCTCTGAGGTCGCCACGTGTATATTTTTATATTTATGACAACAATTTACAACATAAAATGCCTTGACATAAGGTGCAGCCACACCGGCCGGCCGGCACCGCATCGTATCGAAACGGATTTTAATTTTTTTAAACTAAATTAAACCTTGTATACAGTATTTAAAGTCTATATTACCAAGTCACGCACAGCAGCTTGACTGCGCGTGCGTGCGTGACGGGCGGACGTCGCCGTCGGCATGCCGCGACGCGCGGTCTGCTCCGTCCGCGGCGAACGCAGCCGGCGGCATGCGAACGAAGGCGGCGGCATGCCGCGAGGGCCGCGACACGCGATCGGCTCCGTTGAATAGATACGTGCGCGAGCGAGACACCGCCGCCGCCGGACGCGACGGCATGTGGCCGCATGCGTTCGCATCCGGCCCTTGCGTTGCGATGCCGGCCGGCCGGTGTGGACGCACCAATACTGTTCTAACTCAGTTACTCTGTCAATGAGTGATCCAAAAGGGTACATCATAATAATTTACGTTACGTTAAATGGCAACACTCCAAACGTCACTTTGCTCCATCTAATTATAATTCGAGGTTTAACTCTTTACTAGGTATACATTATTATTATACTTCAACATGCTATGATAGATAAGAGAGGCATGCCCACTATTGCCCACAATAGACGAGGTCTTGCAGTGCCGAAACATGTTACATCGCGTTTTTCAAGCTGAAGTACTGGTTCCATTACTAGTTGTTAGAACAAATTTTTTGGGCTTAATAAAGATACTTTACTTAGGCACTATTAGTTATTCTGTGACTTAGGTATTAGGTGGTTATTTATTAGTTCTGACACACGACGAGTCCACCTGTACATACATACAATACAACTTACTAAATTAGGTACCTATGTAAACTTGTAACTTACAATTGGGTGGTTTCAATAAAACAGTTTTTCCTACAAATATTTAACTTGTCACCTGTAATATTTACATGCTAAGTGGCGCCCCCACTCTTTATAAAAATAATAACTCGGAAAATAATAAATTTTTCGAAAATCTGAACCACAAGACTGGAGACGGGGTTCTGTGGGATATTTAGAAGCTATTTACTTTATTTATTATATCTCGCTGTAGTTAGAGATGAACATTGAAAATGAAAAATTAAATATGTTTTATGAAATGTCGTCCGGATTTTCTAGCTAATAATATTTTTGTTTTTAATATACTTTGAAAAAATATTTTATTAACTTACTAGTCGGCTCTGAAATCTAAAAATTGTGATCTGATATAAATATGTATATGTCACCGTAAAATTGTAACGTTAGATTACAATTTAACTCGCGTGATTGTAAACTGTCGAAAGATTGTGAACCAAACGTACTGATTACAATTGAATTCATTAATTTTCGGTAGATTGTAATCTATCGAAGTGAAACTGTTAAATCACAATCTGTCGCGCGATAAATTGTCAACTGTCCAAAGGCTGTTCCTGATTGGTCGGTCTTACAGCAGGCCGTTTCACATTGTAAATATTATTACCAAATGAGATCACATAAGTTTATACGCATAAAAAATATTAAATCACGGAAAAATATTATTTTAGGCTATGTTTGGAGACTAACACTAACCCGGTGACATTTACATTAGATAATAAACGAAATAACAAACAAATATGGCGCCGCAGAGCGTAGACAATCAACCAATCAGCGCGCGAGATGCGTTCCACCTATGCCATTTCACAATTTGATGGTTTAATTTCGATAGATTACAATCTACCGAAAAATTATCTGTTAAATTGTAATCAATAATATATTTGGTTTACAATTTTGCGTCAGTTTACAATCTCGCGAGATAGATTGTAATCTAACGGTATTTACAATCTTAAGGTGACATATACACAAAACTCAATTGTTAATTCGAACAACGTGTCATTGTCCTTGGATTTGTTAGATTATTTACCTTTCAACATCTAAAACTTAGGTCGAACAAAGGTCAGATTAAACAATTTTTTAGTTTAAAAATTGGCCCTTCTGTCCATAGGTTTTATAAACTTTAGACCTTTCATCCTATAGGTGTTTTTAAATTTAGACCTTTTGTCCATAGACATTACCACCAAGATATATAAAATTTAGACATATTGATACGTAACCATATTCTGTAATGCAGGTAGCCTTGGAACCGGGTGAGCACGGCGGCGTGGGCGCGAGAGCGCACGGCTCGGGGCGGGGCGCGGGGCGGGGCGTGCTCCAGCGTGGCGCGGGGGGGGAGGCGCGACTGCCCATCCCCACCCCGCAGGAGATCGACGCGCTACGGCAGCTCCTGCGCATCCTCGCCTCGCTCGCTGGAGCCGCCGCCGGCGGACCCGACGCACAGGTAGGTATACCTAAACATACAACATCACCTGTGGAAAAGGTTTGTATTAGAGATGGGCCTACTACGTGCCCACTAGTCTGGAAAGCCGACTATTCGGCGCATTCAACCAATAATTTATATTTTTAATAATTTACAATTTAACAAAGCAGCTTTTGACCGCGTGCTTAGGTCACTAGTATGGCATGCCTTACGATCACAAAATGTACTTGAGTCGTATGTCGACATCCTTATTAATACATACATAGGTATCCACAAGGATGTAACAACTAGAGTACGTGGTACGATGCCCAGATTGCCCAGCTGGAACCACCTAGCGATGCTTTTAAAGTTGAAGTCGGCGTACACCAGGGAACTGTGTTAGGCCCTCTGTTGTTCAACTTCGCGATAAACTACTTGATACACATACCTTTACACTTCACACGACAGTTTTTTAGGGTTCCGTAGCCAAATGGCAAAAACGGTCCCTTATAGATTCGTCATGTTTGTCTGTCTGTCTGCCTGTATGTCACAACCATTTTTTTCCAAAACTATAAGACCTATACTGTTGAAACTTGGTAAGTAGATGTATTCTGTGAACCGCATTAAGATTTTCATACAAAAAAAAAAAAAAAAACAATAAATAAAGGGGGTTTCCCATACATAGAACTGAAACTCAAAAAATTTTTTTCATCTGACCTATACGTGTGGGGTATCTATGGATAGATCTTCAAAAATGATGTTGAGGTTTCTAATATAATTTTTCTCTAAACCCTTCCAAAGTGGTAAAATGTGTGTCGCCCCCCCCCGTAACTTCTAAACTATGAGAATGATAAAACAAAAAAAAATATATGATGCGCATTACCATGCAAACTTCCACCGAAAATTGGTTTGAACGAGATCTAGTGAGTAGTTTTTTTTAATAAGTCATAAATCGTAAACCGCAATTTACCTTTCAGTAGTATTAAAATATCGATCAAAGTTTCAACGAACTAGGTACAAGAACTTTTATATTATGTTACTTGCTGCCACGGAACCCTTCATGGGCGAGTCCGACTCGCACTTTGCCGCTTTTTTGATACTTAAAGCAGACGATTCATGATTCACAGGGTGAAATTTCACACTTACCTATATTCTGTTTATTATGTATTTTTAGTTTAAATTGTTACTTTAATTTTGGTCAGATTTTTGTCTTTAAGCGGATGGCGCGTCAGCTGCGGAGGGCTGCGGAGGCAGCAGAAAAAACAGCACAGCGTTGTATTGGTTAGTGCTCGAAGGTTAGTGCCTACTCAGCGGGTACTACCAATACAACTTATTAATATGCTGAGCTTATAGCCCTTTTGCAGCGCGTAGAATATTACATAATTTTGTTTTGTTGTTTCGTGTTCCTTATATTTGTTTGCTTCATGTATGTTATGTTCTGTTTTGTGTGCTGTGAATAAATGTCTTCTATGTCTATGTCTATTTTATTTTAAAAAGACAACAGACTAATGAAAAACGTTGTTGAGAATTTTTTAAACCTTTTTTTTGTTAGTGGAAAGTTGTCACGCAGAAATGTTAGTTAGTGTTTCTTTCTGCTCTATCATGATGGAGATGCGATTTCTTTTCGTCTCGTAGATATTGCCAGCTTCAGAACGTAACCGTTCGTGAGCTAGCCGAGTGATGACGAAATAAACCGAACACCTCCGAATCAGTATGAGAATGACCGGAAATTCCGAATAGTCGGCCGTCAATTCAGCAATTTACAAAACCGATTAGCCTGCTAGTCGGTTAGTCGGCAAATACCGTAGACGGCCCATCCTATCTCTTGTTTGTATGAACGTTCTGCAGTGGGATAGCAATATCATAACACCTCATTCCCACTGTTTTATGTAAACACAAGTGCAGTTGCCGCAAAGCGGACATGTCATTTGATGTCATGTCCCCAGATTATTCTGGAAATCTCGACCCCGTCCAGCAGTGGACGTTTTTTAGCTGATGAAACTAATATAGTTTATTGTGCAGGTAGCTGATGAGAGCGCTCCGTACACAATTCTACAGCCAGCGCGCCCACTATCCCCTGCCGTCGCCGCCCGCCGACCGCCCCTCATGAGCGCTGCGTAGACAAAAATGTTATTGTCATGCCATGCATCATAAATATGGTACTAATTATCAAGAATTGTAAACCGAAATTAAAACAGTATAAAACGCAAAAAAATGTGCTTAACGAAAAGGGTTAAATAAATAAAGTGGCTTTAGTAGACTACATTATAATGGAAGTTTTTCTTTGATCTTCATAAATTACGGTGTTTATTGTGCGCTCTGTCCACTCGTTTGTTACAAACCAACCACATATTATATACAAACATAATAGCATAAGCAAACGTTTGGAAAAAATGCACCAATCTATCTACCTATTAAGGAGGGATTTTTTTATATTTTTTATTTGCTATGGGTTTGCGTTTGACCACAGTCTCACCTGGTGGAAAGTAACGACGTGGCCGATGATGGAGCACGCTTACCCAGAAAATGCCTATTCACTCTCGACTTGAAGACACCTAGATTATACGATTCCGGAAAAACAGATGCAGGGAGAGAATTCCATTCTCTGGCCGTACGCACTGAATACTTGTGAGAGTGCTAGGTATTTTAAAGATCAAGCTGAATCAAAATGATTCCTGACTACCTCTGTAAAAGCACCTTCGAAAAGTAAACCACTTTCGTAGCACTTTTGGTCAAGTGTACTTGTTTGTTATTTTATTTTGTTGCGGCGGTGCGGCGGCGATTCGAAATAGACTAGGTACTGAATAGAAAATTAACAAAAAAAATCGTTGATTTTAGCCATGTTTGTCGACTTTGAAATTTTTGCCAGTTATGACGCTTAAAATAAGTTGAAACTATTCGAATAGTACGGCCTTATTAACCCACTAACTTTTTATCGATTTTTGCAAACTTTAATATTTTGAGTTTTCTTAGCGGTTTCGTAGCACTTCGTAGCACTTTCGTAGCACTTTTTTTCAAAACTTATATTTTGTTGTTTTTTTTAGTTGCGGCGGGTGGCGGCGGTTCATAATACGAAACTGAATAGAAAATTTTAAAAATATTCGTTGATTTTAGCCAAGTTTGTCGACTTTGAAATTTTTGCCAGCTATGACGATAAAAATAAGTTGAAACTATTCGAATAGTACGGCCTTATTAACCCACTAACTTTAACCGTTCTTGTTACCGTAACCGTAACCGTAACCGTAACCGTAACCGAAACCGCTTACGTAAGTAAGTAAAGTAAGTAAGTAAGTAAATCGTTTATTGCATTACACAAAACACACATAGACATGTCACACAATTAACATTGAAAACAAAGAAATTACACATACATAAAAGACATATAGATAGACATGCACATGTGTGTGCTGCAATGCAGAAGGGTCAAGGCTCAGCGATATACTTGCCAAGGAGGCAACACTGATTTTCAGCCCTCACCCAGGAGATGAACGCGGGTACTTTGAAAATTGATTTAAAAAAAATTAATAATAATCTAAACGGTCTTATCATTTTTGTGCCACTTACACATGAAGAGCTTATACAGTCAGGCAGATTATCCAGAAACTATTGTGTTGTATCGTATCTATGTAATGTGTGCGTGCAGTGTTTCGTGTGGTGTGTTGTGTGTTGGAATAATAAAAATAATTAGTAAAACATAGTGAAATAAATAAATAAATAGAATAAATAAATAAAAAACTATATAAAAAAATATATATATATATATATATAATACATAAACCAAAATAAAAGCTGAGCCGCGCCGCCGCTAACACAAAGCACAAAGCAGTTTCAGCTCCAGTTAGGTGGTACTTTTTTGTAAATTCATCATGGAAGCCTTAAAATGTTTTTTAAAAGTAAATATAGTGTTTAATGCCCTCATCGGCGGCGGCAAGTCATTCCAGCATTTCGTAGCCTGGAAGCGGAAACTGCCGCGAAATGCCACAGATCGATGCAGGTTAGTCATCAGTGGAGCACGCGCAGTTCTTGTACCGTATCTGGCAACGAGTGGCGATGGTTTCAATTTATTAAATAAGTACTCAGGCTTTTCATGCTTAAAAACGTAACCGTTTCCGTTATCGTAACCGTAACCGTTTTCGTAACCGTTTTAGAAACCGTTTCCGTAATCGTTTCAGTAACTTATTCAGTAACTGTTTTCGTAACCGTTTCAGTAACCGATCGTAACCTTTTCCATAACCGTTTCCGTTAACGTTTCCGTAAACGTTTCCGTAACTGTTTCCGTAACCGTTTCCGTAACCGTTTCAGTAACCGTTTCGGTAACCGTTTCGGAAACCGTTATCGTTATCGTTATCGTTATCGTTATCGTTATCGTTATCGTTATCGTTACCGTTACCGTTACCGTTAGCGTTACCGTTACCGTTATCGTTATCGTTATCGTAACATAGTTCAGTTCCGTAACATTGGGTTAGGTTAGGTAAGTGTAGGTTTAGCTAGGTTAGGTTTGTTGCGGCGGTTCATAGTAGGCTTTTGAATAGAAAAATTTAAAAATATTCGTTGATTTTAGCCAAGTTTGTCGACTTTGAAATTTTTGCAAGCTATGACGATAAAAATAAATTGAAACTATTCGAATAGTACGGCCTTATTAACCCACTAACTTTAACCGTTATTGTTACCGTAACCGTAACCGTAACCGTAACCGTAACCGTAACCGAAACCGCTTCCGCAACCGTTTCCGTTATCGTAACCGTAACCGTTTTCGTAACCGTTTTAGAAACCGTTTCCGTAACCGTTTCAGTAACTGATTCAGTAACTGTTTTCGTAACCGTTTCAGTAACCGATTCCGTAACCTTTTCCATAACCTTTTCCATAACCGTTTCCGTAACCGTTACCGTATTCGTTTCCGTAACCGTTTCCGTAACTATTTCCGTTACTGTTTCCGTAACCGTTTCCGTAACCGATTCGGTAACCGTTTCGGTAACCGTTTCGGAAACCGTTATCGTTATCGTTATCGTTATCGTTATCGTTATCGTTACCGTTACCGTTACCGTTACCGTTACCGTTACCGTTACCGTTACCGTTACCGTTACCGTTACCGTTACCGTTACCGTTACCGTTACCGTTACCGTTACCGTTATCGTAACATAGTTCAGTTCCGTAACATTGGGTTAGGTTAGGTAAGTGTAGGTTTAGCTAGGTTAGGTTTGTTGCGGCAGTTCATAGTAGGCTTTTGAATAGAAAATTTTAAAAATATTCGTCGATTTTAGCCAAGTTTGTCGACTTCGAAATTTTTGCAAGCTATGACGATAAAAAAAAGTTGAAACTATTCGAATAGTACGGCCTTATTAACCAAGTAACTTTTTATCGATTTTCGCAACCCTTAATATTTTGAGTTTTTATAGCGGTTTCGTAGCACTTCGTAGCTCCTTCGTAGCACTTTCGTAGCACTTTTTTTCAAAAGTACTCCTTTGTTTTTTTATTTAGTTGCGGCGGGTGGCGGAGGTTTATAATACGCCACTGAATAGAAAATTTTAAAAATATTCGTTGATTTTAGCCAAGTTTGTCGAATTTGAAATTTTTGCCAGCTATGACGATAAAAATAAGTTGAAATTATCCGAATAGTACGGCCTTATTAACCCACTAACTTTAACCGCTATTGTTACCGTAACCGTAACCGTAACCGTAACTGTTACCGTAACCGTAACCGTAACCGTAACCGTAACCGCAACCGTAACCGCAACCGTAACCGTAACCGTAACCGTAACCGTAACCGTAACCGTAACCGTAACCGTAACCGTAACCGTAACCGTAACCGTAACCGTAACCGTAACCGTAACCGTAACCGTAACCGTAACCGTAACCGTAACCGTATTAGGTTAGGTTAGGTTAGGTTAGGTTAAACTGCGCCCCATTGGTCCCCCACTGACAGAGACTCTTGAGCCCATTCTCTTAGAGGATGTGGTGCGGGCTTTGTTCCCTGACCGCACCGAATTCATTACCCCTCCAGGAATGAATCCCCCGGTCGGAAGTGCTTCTCCGACTGACGGGTTTGACCCAGTTTCAGTCGAGGAGATCAGAGGAGCGGCATTGCACCTCCGTCTGAAAAAGACGGCGCCGGGCCTCGACGGTGTACCGGCGAAAGTGCTGGCGATCGTCGTACGATTTATGGAGGACAGATTTCGGGACCTCTTTAATCGTTGCTTTGAGGCTGGGAAGTTCCCGAAATCCTGGAAGGAGGGACTCTTATGCCTACTGCGCAAAGAGGGACGACCTGCTAATGCACCGTCAGGATATCGACCGATAGTGCTCCTGATAGAGGCGGGGAAGTTCTTTGAAGGGATCATAGCTTCCCGTCTGAAGGAGCACCTATCTTCGACCGGCCCAGATTTATCCGACAAACAGTTTGGTTTCCGGGAAGGCCGGTCCACAATAGATGCCCTGAAGAGGCTTAAAAGCGTCACCCAGGAGGCTGCGGAGAGGGGAGAGGGAGTGTTGGCTGTATCTTTTGATATAGCCAACGCCTTCAATTCCATCCCTCATTCTGCAATTTTGGAGGCTCTCCGTTATCATGGAGTGCCCCACTACCTGCAGACCCTGTTGGCAGACTACCTTAAGGACCGCGAGGTCCTATTCATCAACAGGGACGGCCACCTGGGCCGTAGAAGTGCAGAGACTGGTGTTCCACAGGGGTCGGTTCTTGGGCCGCTCCTGTGGAATATCGGGTATGACTGGCTACTCCGGGGTGCACTTCTGCCAGGCATGAGTGTCATCTGCTACGCGGACGATACTCTCGTCACCGCTCGAGGGAAAACCTTTGAAGCGGCGGCGCGGCTGGCCTCGGCGGGCGGGACTTTAGTCGCTGAGAGAATCCGTCGCCTGGGCCTGCGGGTGGCTCTAGAGAAGACAGAGGCACTTTTCTTTCCGGGGCCCCGGCAGCGTACTCCTCCAGACCCTCACATTATCGTCGGCGGAGTACGGGTGGAGGTTAAGGCCCAGATGAAATATCTGGGCCTTACATTGGACGGGCAATGGCGTTTCGGAGCGCACTTCAGCGCCCTGTCAGAGCGTCTCATCAAGGCGGCTGGTTCTTTTAGCTGGCTCCTTCCAAATATGGGAGGACCAAAAACTAGATGCCGGCGCCTTTATGCCGGAATCCTAAAGAGCATGGCTCTTTATGGCGCTCCTATATGGGTGGATGCGATCGCCAGGAGGGAGAATGCGACTCTCCTCCGCAGGCCCCAACGGGTCATAGCAGGGCGAGTGGCGAGAGCCTACTGCACCGTAGGCCACTCTGCCGCTTGCGTTCTTGCCGGTACCCCTCCTTGGGAGCTGGAAGCTGGTATTTTGGCTGCCGTTTACGAATGGGCGGCAGCACAAAAAGCGCAGGGCTGGCGCCCAGCACCAGATGAAGTTGGCACCAAAAGGCTAGAGGAAAGGGAAGCCATGTTCCGACTGTGGAAAGAGCAAATGGCTCAAGCGCAATATGGCCGTCGCACCTTGGACGCTATAGGTCCAGTCGTGGACCAATGGGTCGAACGTCCGCACGGTTTTCTCACCTACCGTTTGGTGCAGGTGCTATCCGGGCATGGATGCTTCGGATCGTACCTGCACCGAATCGGGAGGGAGGAATCAGCGTCGTGCCACCACTGTGGCGCGGCGGAAGACACAGCGCAGCATACCCTCGCAGTTTGCCCAAACTGGGAGGAACAGCGCCGTGTGCTTTGCGCAGTTGTTGGCCAGGACCTTTCACTGCCAAGCGTGGTCAATGCCATGCTTGATAGTGAAGGAGCCTGGAAGGCGGTAGCCTCCTTCTGTGAAGAAGTAATCTCCCAGAAGGAGTCCGCGGAGCGTGAGCGAGAGGATAGCGAATGGGTATTCGCACCATCGCTCCGCAGACGTAGAAGAGGGATGAGAAGGCGAATGTATGATCGCCATCTTCTCATCCCTGGTGGTGGTCAGCAGGCCGGAGGCGCGGGGGCGCCGCCGCCTGCATTGCACAGGCCACTACCTTTATTGGGTGGAAATAACTCGGTGTTCCCGGTTATTCCCACCAGCCCCCCTAATCAGAGGGGGCATGCCGGGCCCGGCCTTATGTAGGCGGGCAGGTCGCCGGTGGTGATGTGGAAGACTAAGGCTCGTCCGGACACCCATGTCACCGCCACTCAGGCGATGCAGGAACACCGCGGGGTTTAGTGGGTACACCCCGTCCTTATCAGCCAGGACGGAGCCGCGCCCTTTTCAGGGCGCCGGGAGCCCCACACACGCCTCCGTCTCCCCCAACGGAAGGTAAGGTGCGTAACGCATTCCCCGCGTCAAAAAAAAAAAAAAAAAAAAAGGTTAGGTTACGTTAGGTTAGGTTAGGTTAGGTTAGGTTAGGTTAGGTTAGGTTAGGTTAGGTTAGGTTAGGTTAGGTTTTTTTTTTTTTTTTTTTTTTTTTTTTTTAATAGAACTATATTTCCATTAGTACCCCCCGATATAAATTTTTCGGGGTCCTTGTAGTTTCGTTTTTAGTCATTTTAATAGTTCTTTATTTTATTCAGATTCTTTATTCTCTTTTATTATTATTTTTAACCTAAGCAAATCACTTTATTAATTTAAAAAAAAATTGTCAAATAAATTGTAGATAATTAATAAATTTTAAATGTCAATTGTTAAAAAAATATATATATACTTTACTTCCTATATTCCCATAAATAGTTTGTAAATTAAGATAAACTAGCTGATTCTTTTTTTTTATTTTTTATTATACAGTGTCTGTCGCTGCTGGTCTATTCGTCGTCTTATTGGTTCTCGCCAGTGCCTTCATGACGTCCACGCAGAACCCAGCGAATTTGGCTCCTGAATGTTTCCCAGCCAAGAGTGAGCTCCAGGTCGAGTTGGATACTATATTGTCAACCTCGAGTTCGAGCTGCAGTCTCTTGGCCCCGAAGGCTGGACATTCATTCAGGGCATGCTCGATGCTCTGCGTAGCGTCAGGGGAGCAGAAGCATGTGGGGTCGACGCAGATTCCAAACCGGTGGAGGTACGCGGCATTCCCGCCATGACCGGTCCACGCTTGTGTCTTCCAGTACGATACGCCAATTTTCTCGATAGTGCGGAACGCCTGGCGTATATCTGGGAAGAAGAGCTTGGTAATTTTAGCTTTCCCAGATGTGGTATACTCCTCTTGCCAGGCGTCCAGGGTTCGTTGGCGTATCACCCGTCTTGCATAAGACAATGGAAATCTGTCGTAGTCTGCAGCCGTTTTTTTATGAAGGGCAGCAGACTTGGCAAGTTCATCTGCGCGCTCATTCCCCTCTGTTCCAATATGAGCGCGCACCCACCACAATTTAACGTTGCTGCCCTTCTCGGCTGCCCGCGACAGACTCGCCCTGATCTCATGCACTAACGGGTGCGTGGACCGCGGGTTTGCTATCGCGTCTAGGGAGGAGCGTGAGTCGCTCAAGATGTCGCACTCCCTATAGCGAGGATCCTCCACCGAAAGTCTAACCGCGCGCAGAAGTGCGAAGAGCTCCGACTGGTAAACGGTACAAAACGATTCCAGTCGGAACTTCTTGCTAAGCACCTCTCGCCCCTCCCTCCAGCAGGTGAAAGCGCAACCGACCTTGCCCTCGATCTTGCTACCGTCAGTATAGATACTGACAGGGGCAGATGGGTTGCTCTCAGGCGCGTCTTCAGTCTCGAGGTGGTCCAACACCGTGTATCGCACTTCCGGTCGGAGAGCGGGATGAGGCAGTCGAAAGAATGGGGTCCGAGACTCCAGTCTTCTGTCCCGCGCCTCCGGTAAGGGCTTCCCACGCTTCACGGTGTATAATTCAGCCACCTCTCGCGCCCGTAGCTCGATCGGCAACAGCCGCGCGATCACCACTGCAGACTCATAGGAGACTGTGCGGTAGGCTTTAGCAATTTTAATTGCGAAAAGACGCTGCGTCGACCTCAGACGCCTCACTATATATTTTCTGGACGTGCTGCTAGCCCACGAACTGGCCGCGTACAAAAGTATAGGCTCAATAGCTCCAATGTATAGGTGTCTGACGATTTCAGGACTGAGCCCCCAGGATGCTTTTGCCGCCCGGGCCAGACCCCTATACAATACACCATAGCAGCCTTTGCGCAGGTCCACTCAATATGAGCACGGAACGTCAAGTTCTTATCGATAATCAGACCCAGTACCTTAATTTGTTCTACAGGTGTTAGTAGGACATTCGCCATAACAATGTGGGGAATGGGAGGGTTCATCCACCTCGTCACTATCATAAGTGCGGTTTTATGAGGGGAGAACCGTAGTTTATGCTCCTTTCCCCAATTGGCGACCGTTTCGAGTACTGGGTTGATCATTGACTCTAGCTTCTCGGCGGAGTCGGCTGAAGCCACGAGTATCACATCGTCAGCAAATGCCTGGATGTGCACCGAATTGCCCTCCAAACTCTCGAGAAGTGAGTCGAGAACGACGTTCCACATGAGCGGACCGCTAACACTACCCTGCACGCAACCTCTTGTCGTAGGCTTTGTGACCACTGCGCCGGCGTATTCCATTGTGATGGACCTATCTCTAAGGTAGTCATCCACCAGACCGTATATATCTGCAGGACAGTTTTTGGCCACCAGTTGAGCCTTGATAAAAGGCCACCAGGCGTGATCAAAGGCGCCCTCTATGTCTAGCGATACTACAGCTACGAGTTTGCGCTTAGTATGCGCCTCGTGCTTAATAAGGTTTACCAGATCATAGAGGGCGTCCTCCGTGCCTCGCTGGGGCATAAAGCCGTACTGCCTCGTGTTAAGGTGTCCCCTCGCTTCCAGGTGCCAGAGTAGTCTGCTGTTAAGCAGTTTCTCTAGGATCTTCCCCATCACCGCTAGTAAGCCAATCGGTCGGTAAGCTTTCGGGTTCGTATAATCATCCTTGCCCGGTTTGGGTATAATACAAACACGAGCCGCCTTCCACCGTTCGGGGAAGAGTCCTATCTCGAGACACCTGTTGAAAACAGCCAGGAACACTGGGCAGTCAGTCAAAATAGCTGTCCTGCAGCTATCGGCGGTCAGTCCATCCGGTCCCGGCGCCTTTTTAGGGTTCATGGACTGCAGCACGTCCAGAAGCTCAGATTCCGTGATTGGAGGACCGGAAGGGGCGAGGTGTTCAGGATGCGGAGGATCTTGGGTGACTCGGCGAATCTCAGCTTGCTGAGGATCATCCTCGATGGGTGAGTCTTCAGGGAAAAGCGTGTCGGCTAGCAGGCGCGCGGAATCGGCAGAAGTTAGGGTGACGCCCCGAGCGTTTTTGAGTCCAACACCCGTCTCTCCAGGCCCAGAGCCACGTCTGATCACCTTCCACGCTCCGTCCCAAACATTCTCCTGAGTCATCTCGGAGCAGAATCGTTTCCAGCTAGCGATACGAGCCTGGTCTATGGCACTCCTGTACCCTTCGAGCGCCTCCAAGTACTGTTGGATAGCCAGCTGTTTTCGAAACTGATTCGCTCCTTTGATCCTCCGCCTTTTTAAGATCACCTCTCTCTTCTTCTCGGTCAATTCCTCTGTCCACCACGGATTCACTCTTTTACGGCGTGGCTTGATCCGAGGGAGAACTTGGTCACAAGTTTCCTCCACGCTCTCCATGAGTCGCTCAATATAACTGTCCAGCTGCTCCCTGTCGAAAGCAGCAATCTGTTGAACCGACGTTTGCAGTTTCTCGAGCTTTTCACGGAGAACGCGACGAAAACGCGACCAGTTTGCCTTCCTCGTGTCATATTTTCGTGTGGCAGACATGGGCCTTGGAGCCTCGGAGGATGTAGTCTCAAGATAAAAGGTGACACAATTATGATCAGACAGTTGGGCCACTGTCTTGTCCACCTTCCATTCCGAGACCTTCCCAAGTAGATCCTCCGTGATCAGGGTCACGTCAGGCCTGCTCTTATAGAGTCTGCCACATCGGTATACCTCAAATGTAGGGACCGTACCTTCATTGGCAATATGGAGCCGCGAAGACGAGATATATTCCAGGAGAATCTGGCCTCTCTCGTCCTCCTCCGTGCCACCCCACCAGGGGCTTTTGGCGTTGAAGTCTCCGCCGATCACGACTTTGTCGGCGGAGGCTATCGCCCTATTAAGCACCTCTAAGTAGGGTTCTATAGGTTCAGTGCCTTCAAAGTATACCGACACGAGGGTTATTCGTTCTCCCCCAGGTTTTGCCACGCTAGCGACCACCAAGTTCTCAGTGACATGTGTTGGGTCAACCTGAACAACGAAGTCATCACAAAGAATCGCGACAGCCGCCTTGACGTTTTTCTTTCTGGCACCCGTTTTCTGGATTATTCGGCAGCCGGGCCGGTGTAACATTTCTCCCTGCGCCCCCACATATGGTTCCTGCAGTAGGAGAATGTCGCACTTACGCTGCACAGCTGTACCGAATACCTCATCTGTGGCATTCCGTCCTTTGCCAACGTTAGCTTGGAAGAATTTTAATCGTCGCGGCCGCTCAGTTGGCGATGTCTCCGTGTCTGCCTCTGGTGCCCCAGTGAGGACTTTAGCAATAGCTTATAGAAGATCGAGCAATTGCCTCCCATTTCTTCCTCATCGGACAGATGTCACTGAGAGCAGAGTGGTCAGTGCTCCCCAAATTGGCTCTTTTACAATTGGCACAGGCTGGTGGGATCGGTGGTGTGGCTGTTTTATTCGCGCAATCTTGCGCTCTGTGACCGGGTAAGGAGCAGTATGCGCATAGGCTATCGGGAACTTCAGCCTCACAGTTGACTTTAGTATGGCCGTACCCCAAACACTTGGCACACTGCACCAGGGGTGACTTTTCCTCGACCCGGCATCGCAACCAACCTATAAACAGCCGTTTTGCTTCAACTAAGCGGCGCCAAAGGGTGGGCGTGGCCTCGAGGACTACGTGGCACTGAAGAGGGTTCCTGGATTTCATACGGTAGCGTACTTTAACCCCTTCGTTCTGATCCAGGCCTTCATATATCCTCGAGTTCTGCCTCATCAGCGACTCCACGATCCGCGAATCTGAGTCCGCTGCCATTATGTCTCTAATAATAATTAGAGGAAGTCTTTTGGCAGCATCCTCAACCACCAAATCACCGGCGACTGATTTTAGCTCCCTCCCCAAAGCCTCGGCCTCCCCTTTTGAGGTGCAGCTCAGAACCACTTTCTGATTTTTAGCTTTCCGTAGCCGCTGTACGCCGATTCCGAGTTTAGTAGCGTCAACGCCCCCCTTCACCTGTTCCAGAACCTGCTGGGAAGTTTTCAGCTTATCCTTAGAACTAATGATAAGGGTGTGGGAGGACGTCTGCTCAGGAGGGCCAGTTTTCATTTTAGTTACCTCCGCAAAGGTCGGTGTCCTGGATTCCTCAACAGTCCGTTGGAGGCGGTCCACAGTATCACTGAGCGTCTTTAGGGGTCCTATGAGGGCGGGGTTTGATGTCCCTAGAGGTGCCGCCTTGGATGGAAGCTGGCCAGATTTCAGTGCCGTCGAAACCACCTCTCCAACCGACTTAGGCAGTAACTTTACTTGCTCAGTAAGAGGGGATATTTTCTCCGGGATCTCGAAAGCGATGAGTCCTCTTAGACCCTCAATTTTCTCCAGCATGAGCTTGTTCTGCTGTTCAAGATTACTGAGTACCTTCATTTTCTCTTTCAGGGAGGCCGTGTGCTGCTTTTCCAGATAAGCGATTTCACGCGACCTCTCAGCACTCAACCTCACCGCGGCGCTCTCATGTCTAGAACGCGAATCTGCAAGAATCAATATCATGTTATATAGTTCTTGCAGACTCGCACCCACGGACTGCTTGATGTCCCTCCGCAAATTTCCTGAGCTTTCGATTGCTTTCTTGGCGCAAGTGTACAGTAGATTGGCGCGCTTCGGGATTTCGCGGATAGGGACTTCATCCGAAAAACCAGCAAGACTCAAGTTGAGCTCTACCAGTGCCTCCTCTGACGCCATACCGCACGTATGTGGTGATGGAGACAGCTCTTCAGTACCCGCATCGCCCGGCTCCGTATTAGTAGGAGTCGCTTGAGCGGGAGAACAGTGGCTTTTAGCTACATTTAGTATAGCTATCTCCCTCAGACTTAAAGGCGTTGAAGTGGTCTTATTAGGCGAAAACGGCAATGAGCTATTACCGCCCGAAGGGTGATCCACAGATGTTCTCGGCTGAGATTCGTCAGAATGCGTCTCAGCAAAGATAGATTCAGTCATATCACCCAGGGGAGGTGTACGAGTCAGATCAGGCAATGCGGTGGGATGGCTCGCTCCAGAGATATCCCGAGAAGTGGTACCATGTGACCCATTGTTGTCGGGGGTGAGTTTAGAGGTAAGCTTGACTGGTGTCGGCGTACTGGACATTGAGCCAGACTTCAAAGATTTTCCCTCTCCCCGGCCTCGCTTCCGTCGGTCAGATTTACCAATAATAGCACTGCTACACGAGGGCGACGAAGATTCTGACTTGCTACAACCAAGCGCAACCTCTGGAGATGGCTTGGGAGGTTCCGGCGTATAAGCCTTACCACTGCTGTTTTTTGAAGCCTTCCCTGTTCCTCGGCCTCGCGCTTGTCCTACCACTCCTCGAATATTTCCTCGTGCCCTAGAGGGCCCAGTGCCCCGTCTAGATGACATTTTTTTTCGTTTTTCAGGTGCCCGATCTCGGCGTGCGGCACGTCGTTGGATGCGGCTCGCGACGCTGGACACGATGGTAAGTATTTTCAGGGTAGCGATAATAGTAAAAATTTGGGAAATTTAGAAAAAACCCTGAAAAATGGGTGTTTTTGAAAAATTCAATATGGCGGATGGCGCGCGAGCGCGTCGTCACGCAGTCAGGATGTGAAGAACAATGCACCAGGCTATTGGGAATTTGAATCACGCGAATCGGTTAAGCCGATCGCGAGTTATGCAATTTTGAAAATTTACAATGTATGAAAAAAACTGAAATTTCGCTAAAAACTGAAAATTTCGCGCTAGATCGCTCCAGAAAGTGCACAGCACACTCGGGTAAAATATAACAAGCTGGGAAAACAAAAAAGTCCGATCAAAATATCAATATTTTCAGTCGAGATATAGTTAGTTTTAAAAATGTCGAGGTTGACCAGGTAGCCTCGGTCGGTAGGTATTCTATAGAATTAAGTTTTAATTTGAAATTTTTCGCTTTTCAGGTGCCCGATCTCGGCGTGCGGCACGTCGTTGGATGCGGCTTGCGACGCTGGACACGATGGTAAGTATTTTCAGGGTAGCGATAATAGTAAAAATTTGGGAAATTTAGAAAAAACCCTGAAAAATGGGTGTTTTTGAAAAATTCAATATGGCGGATGGCGCGCGAGCGCGTCGTCACGCAGTCAGGATGTGAAGAACAATGCACCAGGCTATTGGGAATTTGAATCACGCGAATCGGTTAAGCCGATCGCGAGTTATGCAATTTTGAAAATTTACAATGTATGAAAAAACTGAAATTTCGCTAAAAACTGAAAATTTCGCGCTAGATCGCTCCAGAAAGTGCACAGCACACTCGGGTAAAATATAACAAGCTGGGAAAACAAAAAAGTCCGATCAAAATATCAATATTTTCAGTCGAGATATAGTTCGGTTAGGTTAGGTTAGGTTAGGTTAGGTTAGGTTAGGTGGCGCTCCTATATGGGTGGATGCGATCGCCAGGAGGGAGAATGCGACTCTCCTCCGCAGGCCCCAACGGGTCATAGCAGGGCGAGTGGCGAGAGCCTACTGCACCGTAGGCCACTCTGCCGCTTGCGTTCTTGCCGGTACCCCTCCTTGGGAGCTAGAAGCTGGTATTTTGGCTGCCGTTTACGAATGGACGGCAGCGCAAAAAGCGCAGGGCTGGCGCCCAGCACCAGATGAAGTCGGCACCAAAAGGCTAGAGGAAAGGGAAGCCATGTTTCGATTGTGGAAAGAGCAAATGGCTCAAGCGCAATATGGCCGTCGCACCTTGGACGCTCTAGGTCCAGTCGTGGACCAATGGGTCGAACGTCCGCACGGTTTTCTCACCTACCGTTTGGTGCAGGTGCTATCCGGGCATGGATGCTTCGGATCGTACCTGCACCGAATCGGGAGGGAGGAATCAGCGTCGTGCCACCACTGTGGCGCGGCGGAAGACACAGTGCAGCATACCCTCGCAGTTTGCCCAAACTGGGAGGAACAGCGCCGTGTGCTTTGCGCTGTTGTTGGCCAGGACCTTTCACTGGCAAGCGTGGTCAATGCCATGCTTGATAGTGAAGGAGCCTGGAAGGCGGTAGCCTCCTTCTGTGAAGAAGTAATCTCACAGAAGGAGTCCGCGGAGCGTGAGCGAGAGGATGACCCATTCGCACCATCGCTCCGCAGACGTAGAAGAGGGATGAGAAGGCGAATGTATGATCGCCATCTTCTCATCCCTGGTGGTGGTCAGCAGGCCGGAGGCGCGGGGGCGCCGCCGCCTGCATTGCACAGGCCACTACCTTTATTGGGTGGAAATAACTCGGTGTTCCCGGTTATTCCCACCAGCCCCCCTAATCAGAGGGGGCATGCCGGGCCCGGCCTTATGTAGGCGGGCAGGTCGCCGGTGGTGATGTGGAAGACTAAGGCTCGTCCGGACACCCATGTCACCGCCACTAAGGCGATGCAGGAACACCGCGGGGTTTAGTGGGTACACCCCGTCCTTATAAGCCAGGACGGAGCCGCGCCCTTTTCAGGGCGCCGGGAGTCCCACACACGCCTCCGTCTCCCCCAACGGAAGGTAAGGTGCGTAACGCATTCCCCGCGTCAAAAAAAAAAAAAAAAAAGGTTAGGTTAGGTCTGCCAAGCGTGGTCAATGCCATGCTTGATAGTGAAGGAGCCTGGAAGGCGGTAGCTTCCTTCTGTGAAGAAGTTATCTCACAGAAGGAGTCCGCGGAGCGTGAGCGAGAGGATGACCCATTCGCACCATCGCTCCGCAGACGTAGAAGAGGGATGAGAAGGCAGATGTATGATCGCCATCTTCTCATCCCTGGTGGTGGTCTGCAGGCTGGAGGCGCGGGGGCGCCGCCGCCTGCATTGCACAGGCCACTACCTTTGATGGGTGGGAATAACTCGGTGTTCCCGGTTATTTCCACCAGCCCCCCTAATCAGAGGGGGCATGCCGGGCCCGGCCTTATGTAGGCGGGTAGGTCGCCGGTGGTGATGTGGAAGATTAAGGCTCGTCCGGACACCCATGTCACCGCCACTCAGGCGATGCAGGAACACCGCGGGGTTTAGTGGGTATACCCCGTCCTTATCAGGACGGAGCCGTGCCCTTTTCAGGGCGCCGGGAGTCCCACACACGCCTTCCGCCTCCCCCAACGGAAGGTAAGGTGCGTAAAGCATTCCCCGCGTCAAAAAAAAAAAAAAGGTTAGGTTAGGTCCCCCCCCGATGGTTGCTCGCCTTGTCGTGGCGGGGGGGCTCTAGTAACCGTGGATCCCCCCCGATGGTTGCTCGCCTTGTCGTGGCGGGGGGGCTCTAGTAACCGTGGATTGGTCACCCACGGTGAAGCGAAGAGGCAACCAGGGCCGGCCCGTGGCTGGCCCAAGGAGGGCGCTCCCAGCGGGCTGAACAAGCCCGCTGCGGACGCGCATTGAGGTGGGACCGCAGAAGAAGAGGAGTATCTGTGATCCACTTCTTTTGCGGGCCGTGGAGGGATCGCAGGGGGAGAGGCGTGTTGGTGTTACGTTGTGCCACTCTCCCTATCCCCTGCGATCTTGCGGGGCCGTTCCGTCAAAACGGCACACTGGTGGGGCTGCGGAGGAGGACGCATGTCGGGAGCGGTGCGCCGCTTGCCCTCTCCTCTGCGGCCGAGGTGTGGTCGGTGGCAGAACCATAGACCTAATCTGCCACCGGGTACCTGATAACTGGTACCCGTGGCCTCCAGTAGCGGACTCGGGGGGAGTCTGCTACAGTACTGGTGGAGGCCGAGGAGGAAGGCGCACCCTGCCATCTGGTGCGCCTATCGTGGAGGGCCTTCGGGCTTTCGCGATGGAGCCGCTTTCGGGCGGCTGCTGCCGACGGGGTCGCGGTAGTTTTGCGAAAGCGTTCCCGTAACCCCGTCACAAGGCGGCGAGGAGGAGGTGGGGGGGTTTTTAGTGGGTATACCGTGGGTCTCATTAGCCTATACGGGAGTCCCACATAACCACTCGGGTTCCTCCCCCTGCCCCCGAGTGGTATGCGTAATGCATTTTCCCCTCCGAAAAAAAAAAAAAAAAAAAAGGTTAGGTTAGGTTCCCCCCCGATGGTTGCTCGCCTTGTCGTGGCGGGGGGGCTCTAGTAACCGTGGATTGGTCACCCACGGTGAAGCGAAGAGGCAACCAGGGCCGGCCTGCGGCTGGCCCGAGGAGGGCGCTCCCAGCGGACTGAAAAGCCCGCTGCGGACGCGCATGGAGGTGGGACCGCAGAAGAAGAGGCGTCTCTGTGATCCACTTCTTTTGCGGGCTGTGGAGGGATCGCAGGGGGAGAGGCGTGTTGGTGTTACGTTGTGCCACTCTCCCTATCCCCTGCGATCTTGCGGGGCCGTTCCGTCGAAACGGCACACTGGCGGGGCTGCGGAGGAGGACGCATGTCGGGAGCGGTGCGCCGCTTGCCCTCTCCTCTGCGGCCGAGGTGTGGTCGGTGGCAGAACCATAGACCTAATCTGCCACCGGGTACCTGATAACTGGTACCCGTGGCCTCCAGTAGCGGACTCGGGGGGAGTCTGCTACAGTACTGGTGGAGGCCGAGGAGGAAGGCGCACCCTGCCATCTGGTGCGCCTATCGTGGAGGGCCTTCGGGCTTTCGCGATGGAGCCGCTTTCGGGCGGCTGCTGCCGACGGGGTCGCGGTTGTTTTGCGAAAGCGTTCCCGTAACCCCGTCACAAGGCGGCGAGGAGGAGGTGGGGGGGTTTTTAGTGGGTATACCGTGGGTCTCATTAGCCTATACGGGAGTCCCACATAACCACTCGGGTTCCTCCCCCTGCCCCCGAGTGGTATGCGTAATGCATTTTCCCCTCCGAAAAAAAAAAAAAAAAAAAAAAGGTTAGGTTAGGTTCCCCCCCGATGGTTGCTCGCCTTGTCGTGGCGGGGGGGCTCTAGTAACTGTGGTTTGGACACCCACGGTGAAGCGAAGAGGCAACCAGGGCCGGCCCGCGGCTGGCCCAAGGAGGGCGCTCCCAGCGGGCTTGTAGGGTGAACAAGCCCGCTGCGGACGCGCATGGAGGTGGGACCGCAGAAGAAGAGGAGTCTCTGTGATCCACTTCTTCTGCGGGCCGTGGAGGGATCGCAGGGGGAGAGGCGTGTTGGTGTTACGTTGTGCCACTCTCCCTATCCCCTGCGAACTTGCGGGGCCGTTCCGTCGAAATGGCACACTGGTGGGGCTGCGGAGGAGGACGCATGTCGGGAGCGGTGCGCCGCTTGCCCTCTCCTCTGCGGCCGAGGTGTGGTCGGTGGCAGAGCCATAGACCTAATCTGCCACCGGGTACCTGATAACTGGTACCCGTGGCCTCCAGTAGCGAACTCGGGGGGAGTCTGCTACAGTACTGGTGGAGGCCGAGGAGGAAGGCGCACCCTGCCATCTGGTGCGCCTATCGTGGAGGGCCTTCGGGCTTTCGCGATGGTGCCGCTTTCGGGCGGCTGCTGCCGACGGGGTCGCGGTTGTTTTGCGAAAGCGTTCCCGTAACCCCGTCACAAGGCGGCGAGGAGGAGGTGGGGGGGTTTTTAGTGGGTATACCGTGGGTCTCATTAGCCTATACGGGAGTCCCACATAACCACTCGGGTTCCTCCCCCTGCCCCCGAGTGGTATGCGTAATGCATTTTCCCCTCCGAAAAAAAAAAAAAAAAAAAAAAAAAAAGGTTAGGTTAGGTTAGGTTAGGTTAGGTTAGGTTAGGTTAGGTTAGGTTAGGTTAGGTTAGGTTAGGTTAGGTTAGGTTAGGTTAGGTTAGGTTAGGTTCCCCCCCGATGGTTGCTCGCCTTGTCGTGGCGGGGGGGCTCTAGTAACCGTGGTTGTGGAAGTCCACGGTGAAGCAAAGAGGCAACCGGGCCGGCTTGTTGAGGAGCCAGGCTGGCCCGAGGAGGGCGCTCCCAGCGGGCTGTACAAGTCCGCTGCGGACGCGCTAGGAGGTGGGACCGCGGGAGAAGAGGAGTGCCGGTATTACGGTGCGCCGTTCTCCCTATCTCTCGCGGCCGTGGCGAGATCGCAGGGGGTAGGGAGCTCGCAATCCGTATCCCCTGCGAGCTGGCGAGGCCGTTCCCTGGGAACGGCACTGGTGGGGCCGCAGAGGAGGAGGCATGTTGGTATAACGGTGCGCCGCTTGCCCTATCCTCTGCGGCCGAGGTGTGGTCGGTGGCAGAGCCACGTACCAGATCTGCCACATGGCCTCCTAGTAGCAGACTCTCGATGGAGTCTGCTACAGTACTGGTGGAGTGGAGGCCGAGGAGGAGGGTGTGATCTGCCTAGTGTTCCCGGCAGATCACGCCGTGTAGGAGGTCGGGGTGGGAGGACCTCGTGGATGGAGGAGTGATCCACGAGCTTCTTCCACCCCGAGACGTGGAGGGTCCGCGAGAGCGGACAGCACCGGCGGGTTCGCGGAAGAATGCGAAAGCGTCCCCGCGTTCCCGCCCTAATGGTGCCAGGTGGAACACCGCGGGGTTTAGTGGGTATACCCCGACCTTTTCAGGACGGAGCAGTGCCCTTTTCAGGGCGCCGGGAGTCCCACACATCGTGCGTAACGCATTCCCCGCGTCAAAAAAAAAAAAAAAAAAAAAAAAAAAAAAAAAAGGTTAGGTTAGGTTAGGTTAGGTTAGGTTAGGTTAGGTTAGGTTAGGTTAGGTTAGGTTAGGTTAGGTTAGGTTAGGTTAGGTTAGGTTAGGTTAGGTTAGGTTAGGTTAGGTTAGGTTTTTTTTTTTTTTTTTTTTTTTTTTTTATTTCATCGCGTTTTTCTCCGATGTAGAGGTCGGAGGTTTTCTTAGTCTTTTTTCTTTTTTAGTTGACTTTTTCAAGTTTCACATCCATCCCGGATCGGGATGTTTTCGTCTATTGTATGACGTCATACAGCAGGCACAGCTGTTGTTTTCTTGTTAGTTATGTTGATGAGATGTTAGTTATTATTATTATTTGTTTATAATTAGTTTATTAATTTATTTATTCTTCCGTTATGTGTTTTTTTTTTTTTTTTTTTTTTTTTTTTTATATTGTACTATTTTTTCACTTTTAACACTAGATTAAATATAGCTCAGTATATTATCCGTGTTAATTTCTTTTACTATGTTTTATTGCCATCTATTATATTTTTACATATTTTTACACAGTAGTCCAGGAATTCTTTTCTAAAGTCTTTGTTTTTCATAATGTTTGCTATTGTTTCTTTGTTTAATTTCATGTTTATTTTATTTTCCAGATCGTGTCTATGAAGACCAAACCTTGGGCAGCTTGTGAGGAGGTGAGGGACATTTTCCAGTTCGTCGGGGTTACACATGCAGGCAGGTGATTCCTTTTTTTTAAACCTATGGAGGTATTCGGAGAATCCTCCATGGCCGGTGAACAGCTGTGTGTGAATCTGGGTTACTTCGATGCTTCTGCAGATTTTATAGGCTTCTGTAGCAGTAGGGAAGAACAGTTTTGTTATTCCAGCTGTACTCTCCTTTTGATATCTTTCGTTCCACATGTCGATGGATTTTTCTCTAATTGTGCGCTTGACGTAGGAAATAGGACACCAATCGTAATCTGGCTTTGTCTTCTTATTTAGTGCCGCATCTTTTGCCAGTTCGTCAGCCCTTTCGTTTCCCATTATACCGACATGTGCTTTGACCCAGAATAGCTTCAGAAGTCTTCCTGTCTCTTTTAGTGTCCTTAGGTTCTGCCTAGTTTTGATGACGAGCGGGTTACATGAATCGCTGTTTTTCAGCAATTCCAGCGTGGATCGAGAGTCGCTGTATATGCAGAAGTTCTCATTTCTACTGCCTAGGATCATCTCTGTGGCGCGATATATTGCGTAAAGTTCGGCTTGGAAGACGGTGCAGTACTCTTCCAGTTTGAATTTCCGGTTTTTCGTTTCGGCAGCACCATTCCACCAGGATAGTGCCGCCCCAACTTTACCGTCAATTTTACTACCATCTGTGAAGATGTGTACTGCACCCTCCTCCATGCGTGACTTAACTTCATCCTCGCTTCCTAGACAGTCAAATTCCAGGTCCTCATCACAGACAGGGTGGGGTTTCTCGAGAAAAGCGACCTTTTCCTCTACTGAACGATCTCCAAGAATCAGTTGCGGTTTTCCTCTCTTGGCTTCATATAGGGATGCCACCTCCTTCACCCTCAGATCAAGTGGTAGCAATCCCGTCAGAATGAGAGCTGAGTTCATGGAGACCGTCCTGTACGCCCTGCTTACTTTTTGAGCGAAACCTCGTAGGACTGTGTTCAGCTGGTTTTTAACATAAATTTTGTCTGCCGCTTTAGACCACACGCTGGCAGCATAAAGTATCACCGGTTCAACCACTGCCACATAGATTGTCCGGATAACTTCTGGATTCAAACCCCAGGTCACTCGCGCTGCGCAAGACAACTGTTTGAAGATGTTAATCGCCTTTTTACATACGTACGTGACGTGATTGCGGAACGTCAGTTTATTGTCAATGATAAGTCCCAGTAGCTTTATCTCATCCACCAATTTGATGTCCTTGCTACCCATGTGCAGCCGTGGGGTATCAAATTTCAGTTTTTTAGTTATGAGCATGGCATTTGTTTTATGGGCCGCAAACTTTAACTTGTTCTTGGCACCCCACCGCTCCACAGCGGCGAGACTGGCATTGGCTTCATTCTCGAGGTCCAAAGCTGTTTTGGCGGAGAAAACGAGGACTACATCGTCTGCAAAGGCTTGACAGTATGTCTTTCTATTTTCTAGTTCTTGAAGCAGTGGGTCCAACAGCAGGTTCCACAGCGTGGGGCCTGCAATGGAGCCCTGCACGCAGCCTTTAGTTGTTCTTTTTGTGAACTCTGCTCCAGCGTACCTCACCGTCACTACCCTGTCATTAAGGTAACTGGCCATCATCCTCCGTAGGTTGCAAGGGCAGCGCTTATCAGCCAGACGACTTTTTACTGCTGGCCACCAAGCGCTGTCAAACGCCCCCTCGATATCCAGCGAGACCAGGAGCACAAGATTCTTCTCCTTTAGTTTGATATCTATATGCTGGGTTAAGTCATATAGTGCGTCTTCTGTGCTTCGTTGAGGTACGAAACCGTACTGTCGGGGATTCATGTGTGGTAATGTATGCCACCTGAGTCTGCGCACTAACATTTTTTCTATAATTTTTCCCAACACAGGTAACAGTCCTATTGGCCTGTATGATTTTGGATGAGTGTACGACTCCTTTCCAGGCTTTCGCAATACGATCACGGCCGCTATTTTCCAGCTACTTGGAAAGTGCGATAATTGTAAACACTTGTTCGCGACTGCGAGGAACAGGTCTTCATCCGCACCAATGGCGGACTGACAAATATCAGCTGTGAAACCATCTGGTCCCGGTGCCTTCTTGGGATTGAAGCTCCTTACTGCATATCTCAGCTCAGAGGTGGTAAAGGGCGGATCCCACGAGTCTTCGGGCATGCGCTCTTTACACTTAGATGCTTCTTCTCTGATTTTTTGATGCTCTAAGTTATCTTCATCTGGCCTGTCGTCGGGAAAGAAGGTCTCTGCAAGCATTTCGGCTGATTCCTCGGAGTTCAAAGTTTTGCCTTTTTCCACCATCGGTACATCTTCATGCTTCTTTTTAGTTCTTGCAATAACCCTATAAATGCCGTCCCAGACGCTTTCCTTGTCCTGTCTACCGCAGAAGACTTTCCAGCTTTCTGTCTGAGCTCTCGAAGCTTCTAATTCGTATTCTTCTTTGGCTTTCAGGTACTCGGATACTACCCATGCTCGACGCTGGGAGGCAGCGCAGCGTATTCGCCTTTTCATCGTGTTCACGTTTCGCTTCAACTGATCCAGCTTTTTATTCCACCACGGTAAGTACGTTCTATTTTCTTTTTTAATGTATGGTATTGTTTGTTTACACGTTTCGGTAATAAGATCGGTATACTTTAGTGTGACTTCCTCTAATTCTTCAATAGTTGTTATTTTGTCTATTTCTGTTTTGTTTAAATTATTTGATAGAAGTAACTCTTTAAATTTTGACTGAAATTGTTTCCAATTGGCTTTTTTGGTATTGTAGATTCTAGTACTACTGTATTTAATTTTATTTCTAACGTTTTTAGGTGTCGTAAGCTGAATCAGTATCGCGTTATGGTCCGCGCTTGTCATCTCAGGATCGACCATCCAATCCTCCACGCAACCAAGCACGTCCTCCGAGCAGGCCGTGATATCCACATGGCTTTTATATCGCTTTCCTCCTCTGACAGTGTCGAATGTGGGAACGTCTCCGCGATTGAGCACATGGAGGTTCAGATCTTCTAGGGTCGCTGAAAGGACTTTCCCTCTCTCGTCTTCTTTTTCACTGCCCCACCATGCGCTCCATGCGTTAACGTCCCCACCTATAAGGACTCTGGTTCCCCCTGACCATGCCACAATTTCTCTCAGCTGGCCGAGATAGGGCTCCAATTCAATGTTGTCCTCGAAGTACCCCGATACAGCCACCGTGCTTATGCCATCTATGGTTAGTTTGACTACAACCACGTTCTCAGTAGTCAATGTTGGCACCATGACTGCATCGATGTTACTATCGAATACGGCTATCGCGGTCTTATTTACTTTTTCTCCCACATTCATGTGTTGAAATATTCTTGTGCCGGAGTAGCTTTTCATGACGCCCGTGGAGCCAGTATACGGTTCTTGAATTAGTGCGTAGGCTATCTTCCTGCGGCCAGCTTCGAGAATGAGCTCTTCGGTGGCAAGTTTCTTCCTTTGGAGGTTGGCTTGCACAATCCTGTATTTGGATTTGCTTTCAGCTGTTCCTTCCTCCGGCGTGCCTTTAGCAGTATTCTACCGCTGTTCTTGCCAAGACATCCCACTTTTTCCGGATTGGGCACTCTTTGTCAAAGGGGTTAGGTTAGGTTAGGTTAGGTTAGGTTAGGTTAGGTTAGGTTAGGTTAGGTTAGGTTAGGTTAGGTTAGGTTAGGTTAGGTTAGGTTAGGTTAGGTTAGGTTAGGTTAGGTTAGGTTAGGTTAGGTTAGGTTAGGTTAGGTTAGGTTAGGTTAGGTTAGGTTAGGTTAGGTTAGGTTAGGTTAGGTTAGGTTAGGTTAGGTTAGGTTAGGTTAGGTTAGGTTAGGTTAGGTTAGGTTAGGTTAGGTTAGGTTAGGTTAGGTTAGGTTAGGTTAGGTTAGGTTAGGTTAGGTTAGGTTAGGTTAGGTTAGGTTAGGTTAGGTTAGGTTAGGTTAGGTTAGGTTAGGTTAGGTTAGGTTAGGTTAGGTTAGGTTAGGTTAGGTTAGGTTAGGTTAGGTTAGGTTAGGTTAGGTTAGGTTAGGTTAGGTTAGGTTAGGTTAGGTTAGGTTAGGTTAGGTTAGGTTAGGTTAGGTTAGGTTAGGTTAGGTTAGGTTAGGTTAGGTTAGGTTAGGTTAGGTTAGGTTAGGTTAGGTTAGGTTAGGTTAGGTTAGGTTAGGTTAGGTTAGGTTAGGTTAGGTTAGGTTAGGTTAGGTTAGGTTAGGTTAGGTTAGGTTAGGTTAGGTTAGGTTAGGTTAGGTTAGGTTAGGTTAGGTTAGGTTAGGTTAGGTTAGGTTAGGTTAGGTTAGGTTAGGTTAGGTTAGGTTAGGTTAGGTTAGGTTAGGTTAGGTTAGGTTTTTTTTTTTTTTTTTTTTTTTTTTTTTTTTATTATAAATTTAAGTTTCTCCTCCGACTTAATCGGAGACGGTTTTCGCAAACTGGTTCATTACTAGGGTTTTTAGTGAGACATTTATGGTTGTAGAATTTTGTTGTTTTTACTTCTTGAGGATTTTACTGACTTAACATTTCTTTCCTTAGTTTATATTATTCTTTATTTTTCTTGGATTTTGTCGTGTTTATTTTTCTTAACATAAATTCTATATTACTTTAGGTTTATCCGAGTTTACTATATTTTTATTGTACTTTAAATTAAATCTATGCTGTCTTATTATATAATTCAATATATAATTAACAACATATTTATACATCTGTTTTATTTCTTTTTATACATCGATTTGCTATTTTTTCACAGTATTCTATAAACTTCGGTCTTTTGTTTTTGTCTTGTATTAGGTCTTTTGCGTTGTCGGCCGTTATCTTATCTTCTATCAGTTGTTCCAAATCAAACCGATCCACGTCATTCGCCGGACACTCAAACAGGATGTGCTCCAAGGACTCGTCTACACCTGGGTCGCAGATGCATGATGGGCTTTCCTTACATCTGAATCTATGCAGGTATTTGGAAAACCCACCATGACCCGTCAGTATCTGCGTTAAAATTCCGGTGAATTTTAAACTCCTAACGATTTTATATGCCTCGAGCACATCCGGCAGGAACACCTTTGTTACGGCAGCCGTGTCTCCGTCTCTATACCTGCGGTTCCATTCGTCAAGGGACTGGATTCGTATCTGTCTCTTCACGAACGAAACCGGGACGAGGTCGTAGTTCGGCTTCTTTTTTAGATGGGCCGCCTCTTTAGCTAACTGATCGGCTCGCTCGTTTCCGTCGAATCCCGCGTGGGCCTTGATCCAGAACAGGGATACTTCTCTGTTCTGGGCCAAAGCCGCCGCGATGTTTCGACGTGTTTCCAAAGCCAGGGGGTGGCGAGAGTCCAGATTCGTTATCGTCTCCAGGGCCGATCTAGAATCACTGTATATGCCAAAGCTCCCCTCGGAACGACGAAGAACAACCCTCGAGGCTTCACATATAGCTAAAAGTTCAGCTTGATAGACAGTGCAGTAGGACGAGAGTTTTAGTTTGACGGCCTTGGTTTCAGTCCCACTGTTCCATAAGGACAGTGCTGCCCCAACCAGACCGTCAATTTTACTCCCGTCTGTGAAGATTCGTACTGCTTGTGTGTTATGGCTCTCCACTTCTTCTCTGTCTACCAGGCTTGTGAACTCGAGTTTCACTTGTTCCGCAGGGTGAGGGGCTTCGGCATACACAGTCATTTGTTCTATATCCCTGTCTCCCAGGGCCGACCATTGTTTCCCCTTTTTTGTCTCGTATAGAGCTGCCGCTTCCTGGATACGCAAGTCAAGTGGCAGTAATCCGGAAAGCAGCAGTGCGGAGCTCAGGGAAACTGTTCGGTATGCCCTCGTGAGTTTCTGGGCAAAACTTCTCTGGACCGCGTACAAGTGTTTTTGGACACAGATCTTTTTTGTCGCCGACGACCAGGCGCCCGCCGCATACATAATAAGTGGCTCCACCGTGGCCGTATAGATTACCCGAATGACTTCCGGGTGGAGACCCCAGCTGATCCTCGCGGCCCTGGCGAGCTGCTTGTAGACGTTCAACGCCTTTTTGCAGACGTATGCTACATGGGCGTTGAACGTAAGCCCCTGGTCTATAACGAGCCCCAACAGTTTTATTTCCTTAGACATGCCAATGTCAACCCCACCCATAGTCAGGAGCGGAGTGTCGTACTTCAGTTTATTCGTAAGTAACATTGCTTTGGTTTTTTGCGGACCGAAATTCAGTTTGTTACTGACACCCCACTCCCGAACATAGGCGAGGGTGGCATTGGCCTGTCTCTGCACCTCTGCAGCCGCATTCCCGTCGAACAGCAGAACGACGTCATCCGCGAAGGCTTGACAATACACGCTCCGCTCCTCAAGCCCCTTTAAGAGCGGGTCCAAGAGGAGGTTCCACAACAGAGGTCCACCAATAGATCCCTGCACGCATCCCTTGGTTGTGGCCTTTGTAAACTCCTCGCCCCCGTATCTCACACTGACCCGCCTGTCCTGTAGGTAGCCGTCTAGCATTCTTCGAATGTTCACCGGACATCCTTCTTCCGCCAGTCTGACTTTGATTGCCGGCCACCAAGCGTTATCGAAGGCTCCCTCTATGTCCAAGGACACCATGACTATAAGTTTTTTAGCTTCCAGCTTATAACGTATTCGGTTAACCAGGTCATAGAGGGAGTCTTCGGTACTTTTTTGTGGCATGAAGCCGTACTGGCGGTTACTGATCTTCGGGAGCAGGTGCCATTTAATTCTTCCCACTAGCAGCTTTTCCAAGATCTTTCCCAGCACCGGAAGGAGGCCAATCGGTCTGTATGACTTGATACTCCTGTAGTCTTCCTTTCCGGGTTTTCTCAGGATTACCACTGTGGCCTCCTTCCAGATAGCGGGAAAATAGTTGAGTGCCAGGCATTTGTTGGCCAGTGCCAGAAACAGGTGCGGATTGCTGGATATCACCTGGGCACAGATATCAGCCGTGAAGCCGTCTGCACCCGGGGCCTTTTTGGGATTAAAACTTCTTAAAGCTGCCATGAGCTCGACCATGGTGAATGGAGGATCATGTTTCTCAGGATGCTCCTTATCATTCACATGTTTCGCTCTTTCCCTGATGCGTGCATGGTCCACGTTGTCCTCAACAGGTAGATCCTCCGGGTAAAAAGCCTCCGCCAAGATCTTGGCGGAGTCTTGTAGGTCAACCTCACGTCCATCTTTTACGAGAGGCAAGTCTTCCGACCGTTTCGACGTTTTACCTATCACCCGGTAGATCCCCTCCCAGACCCCCTCCCTGTCCTGTCTCTCGCAAAAGTTTTTCCAGCTAGATATCTGTGCTGTTTGTGCTGCATGTTCATATGTTTTCTTTGCTTCCAGGTACTCCTCGACGACGGCTGCTCTACGGACCGGTGCTGCACATCTGATACGGCGCTTCTTGGTGACGACATCCCTCTTCAACTGGGCGAGTTCCTCGGACCACCACGGCGAGACCAGGGTTTCCTTGGATTTCTTCTTAGGTAATGTATCGTCGCATACTTCTTGGATTACGTCTGAATACCCCTTAACGAATTTTTCCATTTCCTCCCTGGTTTGGATCCTCTCCGCTGCGGTACTAGTGAAGCCCCTTTCTTCCATTAACTGGTTTAATTTCTCACGAAATTGTTCCCAGTTTGCCTTTTTTGTATTATATCGGCGCGTCGTCCGCTCTACGCTGGGGCCTTTAGATTTCACTAGCCTGATCTCGAAGAGGATCCCATTGTGATCCGAGCTTGTGATGTCGTCAGCCACTCTCCAGTTTTCCACCAGATGCAACAACCCCATGGAACACGCTGTTACGTCGACGTGGCTCGCATACGTCTTGCCTCCTCTGACAGTGCAAAAAGTTGGAGTGTCCCCGATATTTAGCACCTGAAGGCCCATTTCTTCCAGGGCCGCAGCAGCCGCCTCTCCCCTGTGATCTATAATATTGCTGCCCCACCAAATATTTTTAGCGTTTGAGTCACCGCCAATCAAAATTTCTCCAGGTCCAAATGCTTTCTCAATGTTTTTAAGTTGCTCCAGATACGGTTCTATAGGCTGGTCGGGTTCAAAGTAGAAGGAAACTGCTATTATCTCCCAAGCACTCGTTTTAATTTTGACCACCACGATGTTGTTGGTGGTCAGTTTCGGGCATTGGACCACGTCCATATCGTGGTCGAAGACAGCGATGGCCGCCTTAACCCTTTCCTCTTCTCTTACGTTAGTGTTTTGGAAGATTCGCGCCCCTTTATAGGATTTCATGCTACTTTTCCCACCTACGTACGGTTCCTGGAGCAACGCAAACGCAATTTTCTTTTGGCCTGCCTCAATCATTAGTTCTTCTGTGGCTAACTTTTTCCTTTGCAGGTTTGCCTGTGCCACTGGATACGACTTCCTGATTGAGGCATTGTTCCTGGTAGGCTGAGTCTTTGGGGCGGCTGGATTCACAGGGGTGTTTTTGTAGCCTGGGACGCCTTTAGCAATACGCCACTGTGGTTCTTGCTAGTATGTCCCACTTCTTCCTAATCGGGCACTCCGCGCTGAAAGCGTTATGGTCTGTGCGATCCATTTTGGCTTTGACGCAATTGCAACACGCTGGAGTAGCACCAACCAACCAGTCTGGACAGTTAGCTTTAACATGGTCACCCCCACAGTGGCTACACTTTTCCTCTGTCATAGTGCAGAAGCGCCTGCCATGGCCATACCCCAGGCACATAGAGCACTGGACCAACGGCGATTGGTCGGCCACTCTGACTCGCTGCAGGTCAACGTGGATAGATTCCGCGTCCACAAGTCTTCGCCACAGCATGGGCGAGACACGCAATATGACGTGATTCGCATGTGGGTTCCTGGTACGTTTCCTATAGACTACCTCGGATTCAGTGTCATTCTCACTCAGGTCCCTGAATAGGCTCTTGTTCTGGTTTCTCTTTTGTTAGGTTAGGTTAGGTTAGGTTAGGTTAGGTTAGGTTAGGTTAGGTTAGGTTAGGTTAGGTTAGGTTAGGTTAGGTTAGGTTAGGTTAGGTTAGGTTAGGTTAGGTTAGGTTAGGTTAGGTTAGGTTAGGTTAGGTTAGGTTAGGTTAGGTTAGGTTAGGTTAGGTTAGGTTAGGTTTTTTTTTTTTTTTTTTTTTTTTTTTTTTTTTTTCTCATACCTCCAACATAATCGGAGTCTTTTTATATCCTATTTTTGTTTTTACAGCAGTCATCACTTTTGTGCTTCTTGTAGTAAACGTTCTGCTAATCTTATTATATTCTTTTACGGGTGGGATTCTATTGTCTACTTTATCTCTATCTATTTGTTTATTCTTTATTTATTTATTTTCAATATCTTGATATATTTATATCTTTTTACATTGTTTTTAAATAGCTTTATTTTACGTAGCTTTTTAATTTTTTATAATATTTACTTTCACAGAGCTTCACCTTATCTTGGTTAGGTTAGGTTAGGTTAGGTTAGGTTAGGTTAGGTTAGGTTAGGTTAGGTTAGGTTAGGTTAGGTTAGGTTAGGTTAGGTTAGGTTAGGTTAGGTTAGGTTAGGTTAGGTTAGGTTAGGTTAGGTTAGGTTAGGTTAGGTTAGGTTAGGTTAGGTTAGGTTAGGTTAGGTTAGGTTAGGTTAGGTTAGGTTAGGTTAGGTTAGGTTAGGTTAGGTTAGGTTAGGTTAGGTTAGGTTAGGTTAGGTTAGGTTAGGTTAGGTTAGGTTAGGTTAGGTTAGGTTAGGTTAGGTTAGGTTAGGTTAGGTTAGGTTAGGTTAGGTTAGGTTAGGTTAGGTTAGGTTAGGTTAGGTTAGGTTAGGTTAGGTTAGGTTAGGTTAGGTTAGGTTAGGTTAGGTTAGGTTAGGTTAGGTTTTTTTTTTTTTTTTTTTTTTTAAATAATTATCACATACCTCCAACATAATCGGAGTCATTTTCATTTCTTGTCGTTTAGTTAACATTTAGTAATAATGTGCTTATTTTAAGATAGTTATTATGTATTTTCACTACTTCTATTTTCTATCCTTAAATTTTTTATTCTTTTATAAATATATCTTAAATTTGTTTGTCTTTTTATCTTAGAACTGCTTCCAAATTATTATTTTTATACTTATTTTATTTCATGCTTAACTATAATATGCACCAGATATTTAGTAAAGCATTAATTTCCTATGCAGTTTTATTTCTTTCTATCACTATTCTAGCAATTTTTTCGCAGAATTCTAAGAACTTGTACCTATTTTTATTTAACATTATTTCTTGTATTGTGTTACGTTCTAACTTGAAGTTTGTTTTCTGTTCCAGCTCGTGCCTGTCTTTGCTGTGGATCGGGCAATCTACGAGGACATGGATTATGCTTTCTGCTGTTGAGGAATCGCAAGGGCATGAAGGGTTCTCCTTACACTTGAAGCGATTCAAGTATTCGGAGAACCCGCCATGCCCCGTAAGTATTTGCGTTCTCAGCATCGTCATTTCCAATTTTCGCACTATTTTGTACGCCGCCGTCACGTTAGGGAAGAAAACTTTTGTTGTAGATGCCGTATCGCCGTTTATATACCTCTGGTTCCATGTTTGAAGTGTCTCGGAACGTAAGTTGCGCTTTATATACGAGATCGGGCATCGGTCGTAAGCTGGCTTGCGTTTGGAGTCCCCAGCGGCCTCTTTGGCTAAAGTGTCAGCTCTCTCATTGCCTACTAATCCGGCGTGTGCTTTGATCCAGAACATGGAAACTTTTTTATTCTGGAGAGACATCACTCTCAGGTTGTCTCTGATTTCAACCGCTAGCGGATGGAGGCAGTCGTGATTTTGCACTGTCTGGAGGGCCGACATCGAGTCGCTGAAGACTCCAAACGCCTCCGCTTTTTTATTCTTTACAATCTCCCTAGACGCCACGCATATCGCCAGCAGTTCCGCCTGATACACTGTGCTGTAGCCTGGGAGAGCAAGCTTGATGGTTTTGGTCTCGGTCCCGCTAGTCCAAATTGATAGAGCCGCGCCAACCTTACCATCAATCTTGCTCCCATCCGTGTATATACAGACTTCCAGACAGTCCTGGGCTTCTACCTGCTCCTGATTTACTAGGCTGGCCACCTCGATTTCTATCTGCTCAGCTGGATGCAGAACGCCTGTCGCTGGGGCCATCCTCTCGACCTCCCTGTCCCCAAGCATCGCCTGAGGCACTCCTCTTCGAGCCTCATAAAGCAAAGCCGCTTCTCGAACACGGAGGTCGAGCGGAAGTATTCCAGCTATTACGAGGGCAGCGTTCAGTGAGACAGTGCGATAAGATTTGCAAATCTTTTGTACTATGCCTCGTTGCACTGTTCCAAGGTGTTTTATGATACCCAGCTTGTCTGCGGCTGGCGCCCATGCACTGGCGGCATACAATATAATGGGTTCAATGGTCGCAGTATATATTACCCGTATAACCTCGGGATGTAGCCCCCAGCTGGCTTTAGCAGCTTTAGACAGTTGTTTATACACCCCGATGGCTTTCCGGCAGACTTTCGAGACATGTGCATTAAATGTCAATTTGTCATCGATGGTGACACCCAACATCTTAATTTCCTTTGTCAGGCTTATAGGAGCTCCGCCCATGCTCAGGCGCGGGGTGTCATATTTTAATTTTCTCGTTATTACCATTGCCATGGTCTTTTGCGGTGCGAACTTTAATTTATTATGGTCACCCCACGCCCGAACATGTTCAAGAGCTGCATTTGCCATCTTCTGGACCTCATGTGTGGTGTCACCATCGAGGAGCAGCACAACATCATCGGCAAACGCCTGGCAGTAAATACCTCTTTCTTCTAGGTTTTTGAGGAGTGGGTCTAGGAGGAGGTTCCACAATATAGGTCCTCCGATGGATCCTTGGACACAGCCCTTGCTCGTTTGCCTTTCGATCTCCTTCCCAGCGTAGCGTAGCCTGACTCTTCTGTTATGCAGATAGCTGTCAAAAGTTCTCCTCAAGTTCAGAGGACACCTTTCCTCCGCCAGACGGACTCTAATGGCTGGCCACCATGCGCTATCGAAGGCTCCCTCTATATCTAGCGATATCATTACTATAATTTTCTTATTGTCCAATTTCTCGTGAACGAGTTTCATAAGCGTATAGAGGGAGTCTTCGGTGCTTCTTTGCGGCATGAATCCGTACTGGTGGGTACTAATCCTCGGTATTAGATGGAACTTGAGGCGGGCCACCAACATCTTCTCAAATATTTTCCCGAGAACCGGAAGGAGGCCAATGGGTCTGTAGGCCTTTGGGATTGTGTAGTCTTCCTTTCCGGGTTTTCTAAGCACAATTACTGTTGCTACCTTCCAGTCCTCAGGGAAATGATGGTGTGACAGGCATTTATTCATAATTGCCAAGAAGAGTTCAGGTTCAGCTTCCACTGCTTGAAGGCATATGTCCGCAGTTAGGCCGTCCTCACCTGGAGCCTTTTTAGGATTGAAAGAACTGCACGCTTTCTTAAGTTCAAACATTGTGAACGGCGGGTCACAGGTCTCAGCTTGTTCGTCTGCGTTCACTTCTTCCGCCTTGATCCTTATTTTTTGGTGGTAGGGATTGTCTTTTTCCGGGGAATCTTCTGGGTAGAAGGTTTCCGCTAGTAATTTAGCGGACCCCTCCTCATCCAGTTCTTCCCCTTGGTTTACCAGCGGCAGGTCCTCTTCCCTACGTGCAGTTCTTCCAATCACTCTGTAAATCCCCTCCCAAACCCCCTCCCTATCCTGTTTGCAACAGAAGTCCTTCCAGCTCTCTATTTGAGCCTTGGCTACAAAACTTTCATACTCCTCTTTCTCTTTCAGATATTCTTCCACAACTTTCAACCTTCGAGATGGGGCGGCGCAACGGACTCTACGCTTCTTGGTAGCGACTGACTTCTTCATTTCGGCCAACTTCTCGGACCACCACGGCAGGGTAAGTACATCTTTTGTTTTCTTTTTAGGCATTGTTGTTAAACATGCGTCTTGGATAGCTTTTGTGAGGGCGCCAATGGTCTCATCTATTTGTTCCACGGAGTTAATTTTATTTAAGCTCGAGAGCGTGATGTCTCTTTCTTGCAAAAGTTGGCTGAGTTTCTCACGAAAGTCACACCACTTTGCTTTCTTTGTGTTAAAGACTCTCGTGGTTCTGAGTACACTGACTCCCTCACTCCTTTTCAATAAGATGTCAAATACTATGCCGTTGTGGTCCGAGCTCGTTAGACCCTCATCCACCTTCCAGTCGCATACCAAGTCAAGAATATCTGTAGAGCACGCAGTTACGTCCACATAACTCGTGTAGCGCTTTCCACCTCTTATCGTGTCGAAAGTTGGGATCCGGCCTGAGTTGAGTATGTTGAGCCCTAGTTCTCCGAGAGTCTCAGCCAGCGTCTCACCTCTGTGGCAAATGATCGGGCTTCCCCACCACGTACTTTTTGCGTTGGCGTCACCTCCAATCAGCCAGCTTTTGGAACCAATCTCTTTCTTTATTTTACCGAGGTGGTCTAGTCGCGGTTCTATGGGTTGGTCTTTTTCAAAGTAATAAGAGACCAGGGTGATTTCCCAAGCCTCAGTTCGGATTCCCACCACAACGATGTTGTTTGTGGTGAGTTTTGGGTACTGTTTAACTGTTAGTTTCTCATCGAACACAACTACTGCCGCCTTTACAGTCCCATTTCCTGGGTTGAGGCTTTGGAACACCCTGCATCCCCTGTGACCTTTCATTACTTTGTCTGTTCCCAAGTAGGGCTCCTGGATAAGAGCGACTGCCACCCCTCGTTTTTGAGATTCGATTAATAATTCGTTGGTCGCCAGTTTCTTCCGTTGGAGGTTCGCCTGCGCAATTTTGTAAAATGCCGCTTTGCCTTGGGTGCCCTTAGCAATACGCTACCGACGTTCGTGCCAATTCGTCCCATTTCCGTCGCGTTGGGCATTCGTGGGCAAAAGCGTTGTGCTCTGTGTTGCCTAATTTGGCAGCAGCGCAGTTACGGCACTTTGGAGGTGTTCCCATCGACCAATCAGCACATTCGGACCTCAAATGGGGGCCACCACAGTGGCTGCACATGTCTGTGGATTCCGTGCAGTGGCGCTTTCCGTGTCCGTAGCCCAGGCACCTTGTGCACTGGACCAGCGGAGATTGGTCGTCCACTCTGATCTTCTGCAGGTCAATGCGAACGAACCCCACTTCAATTGCCCTTCGCCAGATGGTCGGCGAGACGCGCACAACGATGTGTCCCGTGTGAGGGTTTCTTGTTCTCCGCCGGTAGCGCAATTCCACTCTATTTTCCTCATCGTCGAGGTTGTGAAAAATATCCCGGTTCTGGTTGCGAAGCGCTTTCAAAACGTCCTCGTCTGTATGGATGTTGAGTACGCTGAAGAGAACCAGCAGCGGGTCTTTGTTCTTCACTTCCTCGACGCTGAGGTCCGTCCCTTCTTTTTGAAGTCTGCCTCTTGCCCTATCCCTTTCTTCCGTAGTCTTAAAGCCCATTATCACTTTCCTATCTCTAGCTTTCCTTACTCTTTCTACGGTTACCCATCCTTCTTTCGCGTCAACGACTTTCCTTACCTTATTAAGGATGTCCTCTCCCGAGTCCGTTTCGTCTTTGGAAGAGACCATGACGGAGTGTAAGGTGCTTCGTCCCAGTAGAGGCTTAGTGAGACTAGTCTGGGTAGCTGTGATATTTGCATAGGTCGCTGTTGTCATTCGCCCTAGAGTGTCTCCCTGTTTGTCCACAGACTCCTTTAGTTCTTCCAGTTTTTTGCCATATTCCTTGAGAAGCTTTGTTTGCTGCTCTAACTGCGTAGTAATTGGAGTCTGGGTCATGCTAATGGAGAAAGTAGAGTCAATCTCCGGTAAAACGTCCTCCACTCTCCCACGGACATCTTTTTCATGTTCCATTTTCTTCTTAGAGTCTGCTTCAGACTCCTTAACCAGCTGGTAGAGCCTGTCTATAGCTTCTATGACGCTTACTTTGATGTCCGTCTTTATGTTCCGGGAATTGTTTAGGTTTAATTTGGCTTTATTTAAGCAATACCTGGCTTCAGCTACCCTATTTATGTGTTTCACCTGGGGTGAGATAGGATCTAAACGGGGAGCTTTTGGAACAGCCGCTGAGATCTTCCGGTCCTGTGACATAGTTTGCCTCGTCCTTGCTTTAGCAGGCCCTGCCTGCGTCGTCTGAGTCAAGCTAGTAAGGTTAGCGGGGTCTGAATTTGCAGCCTCCCACTCCCCAATGCTGCGCCTGACGCTTGTCTCTATGTTTAGAGATGAGTTTTCGCCCCCGGTCCTTTTATCAGGTGTTCTATGTACCGACATGTCGGTGGTATGGTCGTCAATATTCAAAGATAAAAAGAAGTAATTTGTAAAAAATTACGAATAATAATAAGGGTTTGAAAAACACTGATAAACCCTTCCTCAGAAACAGTGGAAGACTCAATAAAGTCCTAAAAATAAAATTTAAAGAAAACAAAAATTCAAAATTTGTCCGAGTTAATGTCCCAAAGCCACACAAGGGTGGGTTGGGCGGGGAAATTTTTCGTTTTTCAGGTGCCGGATCTCGGCGTGCGGCACGTCGTTGGATGCGGCTCGCGACGCTGGACACGATGGTAAGTATTTTCAGGGTAGCGGTAATAGAAAAATTTCGAGAAATTTAGAAAAAACCCTGAAAAATGGGTGTTTTTGAAAAAGTCAATATGGCGGATGGCGCGCAAGCGCGTCGTCACGCAGTCAGGATGTGAAGAACAATGCACCAGGCTATTGAGAATTTAAATCACGCGAATCGGTTAAGCCGATCGCGAGTTATGCAAATTTGAAATTTAACAATGTATGAAAAAACTGAAATTTCGCTAAAAACTGAAAATTTCGCGCAAGATCGCTCCAAAAAGTGCACAGCACACTCGGGTCAAATTAAACACGCAGGAAAAACAAAAAAGTCCGATCAAAATATCAATATTTTCAGTCGAGATATAGTTAGTTTTAAAAATGTCGAGGTTGACCAGGTAGCCTCGGTCGGTAGGTATTCTATAGAATTAAGTTTTAATTTGAAATTTTTCGCTTTTCAGGTGCCGGATCTCGGCGTGCGGCACGTCGTTGGATGCGGCTCGCGACGCTGGACACGATGGTAAGTATTTTCAGGGTAGCGGTAATAGAAAAATTTCGAGAAATTTAGAAAAAACCCTGAAAAATGGGTGTTTTTGAAAAAGTCAATATGGCGGATGGCGCGCAAGCGCGTCGTCACGCAGTCAGGATGTGAAGAACAATGCACCAGGCTATTGAGAATTTAAATCACGCGAATCGGTTAAGCCGATCGCGAGTTATGCAAATTTGAAATTTAACAATGTATGAAAAAACTGAAATTTCGCTAAAAACTGAAAATTTCGCGCAAGATCGCTCCAAAAAGTGCACAGCACACTCGGGTCAAATTAAACACGCAGGAAAAACAAAAAAGTCCGATCAAAATATCAATATTTTCAGTCGAGATATAGTTAGTTTTAAAAATGTCGAGGTTGACCAGGTAGCCTCGGTCGGTAGGTATTCTATAGAATTAAGTTTTAATTTGAAATTTTTCGCTTTTCAGGTGCCGGATCTCGGCGTGCGGCACGTCGTTGGATGCGGCTCGCGACGCTGGACACGATGGTAAGTATTTTCAGGGTAGCGGTAATAGAAAAATTTCGAGAAATTTAGAAAAAACCCTGAAAAATGGGTGTTTTTGAAAAAGTCAATATGGCGGATGGCGCGCAAGCGCGTCGTCACGCAGTCAGGATGTGAAGAACAATGCACCAGGCTATTGAGAATTTAAATCACGCGAATCGGTTAAGCCGATCGCGAGTTATGCAAATTTGAAATTTAACAATGTATGAAAAAACTGAAATTTCGCTAAAAACTGAAAATTTCGCGCAAGATCGCTCCAAAAAGTGCACAGCACACTCGGGTCAAATTAAACACGCAGGAAAAACAAAAAAGTCCGATCAAAATATCAATATTTTCAGTCGAGATATAGTTGGGTTAGGTTAGGTTAGGTTAGGTTAGGTTTTTTTTTTTTTTTTTTTTTTTTTTTTTACAATATGACAGACTACGGAAAAATCCATCATGGACGCCTGGGAAGGGAGACCCAGACAGTGCCGGACTCTTACCGGCTAAAAAACCATAGCCTGTCATTTTCCGGTTTCTCTCCGTTACAGACGGAGTCTTGTTTTTCTAAATTTTTCTTTATTTGCTATTTAGTTTATTAATGTTTAATGTGCATACTTACTGAAGGTAAGTATGATTCAAAAATTTAGAATAACAATTACAATTAATACATTTCAATTTTTTATTTTAATTATATTTTAGAACAGTGAAAGTATTTATGGGTGAGCATTCCTTTCTATTTTTTTTTTTTTTTTTTTTTTTGTTTTTTTTTTTTTTTTTTCTTTCTTTTTTTCTTTTTTTTTTGTATAATAATATGTTACCAAAGTTTTTTTTTTTTTTTTTTTTTTTTTTTTTATACATTTTTTCGTTGTCTAACACATGCTCAATATAAACAATATATTTACAGTGTTAGTATTTCTTAACCTAGTCTTTATTTCTATTTAATACTATTTTACATATTTTTATACAATAACAAATGAACGTTTTCCTTTTTTCTTTATCACTTATTATTTGAGCTATTGTATTTAATTCTATATTATGGTCTATCATCATTTCGGTTTCGAATCTAATTTTACCAAACTGAGGGCATTCTATGAGGAGGTGTTGTATTGACTCTTCTTTTCTAGGGTCACACACACATGCTGGAGAATCTTTCTTTTTGAATCTGTGGAGATACTGGGAGAACCCACCATGGCCCGTGAAGACTTGAGTTTGCAGATGGGACACCTGTATTTTTCTTACAATCTGGTACGCTTCTGTAGCTGTGGGAAAAAATATTTTCGTAACTTTTGCTCTGGTATCTGTGAGGTATCTTTGATTCCATTCTTCGATGCTTGTTACTCTTATCTGGCGTTTTATGTATGACAAGGGGCAGTTATCATAGTCAGGTTTGGTTTTTTTCCCAAGTGCTGCTTCCTTCGCCAGCAGATCCGCACGCTCGTTGCCCGCGATGCCAATATGAGCTTTGACCCAACAGAGTTTAAAACTTTTGTTTAGCTGTTTGATTCTCTTCAGGTTTTTTCTCGTCTCCACTGCCAATGTATTCGTAGTGTCCATATCTTTCAGTGCCTCCAAGGTTGATCGAGAGTCGCTGTACAGTATGTAGGAACTGTCTTTGCTTTCGATTGCTAGTTCCGTAGCCCTGTAAATAGCATACATTTCAGCCTGAAAAACAGAGCAGTAACTGGCTAGTTTGAATTTTCGAGACTTTGTTTCAGCATCGTTATTCCACCAGGATAAAGATGCTCCAACTTTTCCGTCTATTTTACTGCCATCTGTAAAAATGTTTACTGCTCCGTTTTGCATGCTGGACCGTACTTCCGTATCAGTGGCTAAGCATTCAAAAGCTTGTTCTTCTTCTGTGACAGGATGTGGCCTTGCCAAAAAGCTCGACCTCCCTTCCACCGAACAGTCCCCCAAAATCCGCTGTGGCCTTCCTCTCTTTGCCTCATATAGAGTTGCCACCTCCTTGATCCTTAGGTCAAGAGGCAGCAAACCTGTCAATATTAGAGCCGAGTTCAAGGAGACTGTTCGGTAGGACTTAGAAATCTTCTGAGCGAAGCCCCTTTGGACGACATTTAGTTGTTTTTGAATGCCCAGTTTTTCCGCCGCTTTCGCCCATACACTGGATGCATACAGTATTATAGGCTCAATCACTGCTGTATAGATGACCCTTATGACCTCGGAGTTTAGTCCCCACGTAACCTTTGCAGCACTAGAGAGTTGTTTAAATATGTTTATGGCCTTTTTACATATATAAGTCACGTGGTTGTTGAACGTCATCTTCCGATCCAGGATCAATCCTAGCATCTTTATCTCGTCTTCTAACTTTATATCAGTCCCGCCCATGCGCAGCCGCGGGGTATCGAATTTCAGCTTTTTTGTCAAGAGCATAGCTTTCGTCTTTTGAGCTGCAAATTTCAGCTTGTTCGTAACACCCCATTGCTGTACATATGCGAGGCTGGTATTGGCTTTATTTTCGATCTCTAGAGCAGTTTTTGCAGAAAAAATGAGCACAACATCGTCGGCGAAGGCTTGGCAGTACACATTTCTCTCCTCGAGCTGATCCAGCAGTGGATCCAACAATAAATTCCAAAAGGTTGGTCCTGCTATGGACCCTTGTACGCAACCTTGTGTAGTTGTTTTTGTGTACTGAGACCCTGCGTATCTCACAACAACTCTTCGGTCCTCCAGATAGCTCGCCACTATTCGACGTAGGTTGCACGGACAGCGCTTGTCTGCCAGGCGACATTTTATTGCCGGCCACCAAGCGCTGTCAAAAGCCCCTTCTATATCTAGTGAAACCAGCGCCACAAGATTCTTTTTACTGACTTCGTTTTTTATGTGTTGAGACATGTCGTACAAAGCGTCTTCTGTGCTCCTCTGTGGCACAAAACCGTACTGCCTCGGATTCATTTGTGGAAGGAGATGGTACCGAAGTCTTCTGACCAGCATCTTTTCCAATATTTTGCCTAGGATTGACAAAAGCCCAATTGGTCGGTAGGACTTAGGGTTGGTATAATCATTTTTATTTGGTTTAGGGAGGACTACTACTGCTGCTTCTTTCCATTTCCTAGGGAAATAGTTTAATTCGAGACATTTGTTGGTAATCGCCAGGAATACAAATTCATCTGTGCTGATAGCAGCTTCACATATATCGGCTGTGAATCCGTCGGGACCAGGCGCTTTTCGTGGATGAAAGCTCTTATACGCATGCCTCAGCTCAGCAGCTGTAAAAGGAGGATCCCATTTATCTTCCGGCGTTTCTTCCTTTGTCTTAGCTGCCGCTTTCCTTACTTCCTGATGTTCGATATTGTCCGTTTCTACCTTATCCTCCGGGAAAAAAGCATCAGCCAATACTTGCGCCGATTCCCCTGGACCCAAAGCCATCCCATCTTTTACCATTGGTATGTCTTCCTGTCTCTTTTTGGTTCTGGCGATGACCCTGTAGATTCCATCCCAAACACTTTCTTTATCCTGCTTTTCGCAGAATTTTTTCCATCCCTCGGTCTGGGCCTTGACAGCTGCTGACTCGTACTCAGCCTTGGCTTGCAGATATTGATTTACGACCCATGTTCGGCGGTTCGGAGCAGCACAGTGTATTCTCCTTTTTTTTGTGTTCATGGAGCGTTTTAGTTCGTCGAGTTCTTCGTTCCACCACGGTAAGTATGTTTTCGCTTTTTTATTTATTTTTGGCATTGTCTCATTGCATGTTACTGTTATTGCGTCTATATATTTATCTACTATTTGATCTAATTTTTCGGTTTTATCTATCTTTTCTATTTCATGTACGTTTATTCCACTGTCAGTTAATTTAGTTTTCAGTTTTTTATTAAAATCTTCCCAATTTGCTTTCTTTGTATTATATATTCTAGTACTATTTTGATTTATTACAGTATTTTTACTCTTTTTTAAACATAGTTTTAGCGAAATGGCGTTGTGGTCGGAAGAAATCATGTCCGTGTCTACTCTCCACTGCTCCACGTAACGAAGCATACTCTCCGAACAGGCAGTAATATCTACCGAACTTCGGTAGCGTTTGCCTCCCCTGATCGTGTCAAATGTTGGGACGTTTCCGCAGTTTAACACATGGAGGTTTAATTCTTCAAGCGTTCCAGACATTTCTTTCCCCCTTTCGTCTTCTCTCTCACTTCCCCACCATGTGCTCCACGCGTTAACGTCTCCCCCTACCAATATATTTTTTTCTTTTGATTGTGATACAATAGCCTTCAATTGTTCCAAATACGGTTCAATATCCAATTGATCCTCAAAGTATATTGACACGACCAGTGTTGTGACATCCTCCATCGTTATCGTTGCCACCACGATATTCTCGGTCGTCAACGTTGGGCACACGAGTACCTTGGCTGCGCTGTCGAAGACCACTAATGCAGACTTGTTGGGCTTATTTCCCTCTAGAGTATTCTGGTACACTCGTGTCCCAGGATACGTTCGCATTTTGCCAGTGGACCCAACGTAAGGTTCCTGCACAAGCGCGTACTTAACTTTTCTTTGGCCTGCCTCTAGTATTAGTTCTTCGGTAGCCAGTTTCTTTCGCTGAAGATTCGCTTGTACGACATGACACTTCACCTCCTTGTTCTCACCAGTTTGATTCGTTGATTCCACTTCAGCAATATGCTACTGCTGATCTCGCAAGTGCATCCCATCGTTTCCTAATAGGGCAATCTTTATCGAAGGCATTATGCCCTGCATCCCTTTTGGCTTTACTGCAGTTCCTGCACGTGGGTTCTTCTTTGAGTATCAATGCTGGGCATTCTGACCTAATGTGAGGCTGCCCACAGTGGCTACATAGTATGGCTGGCTCAGAGCAGTACTTCTTACCGTGGCCATACCCCAGGCACTTTGTGCACTGTATGAGTGGGCTTTGGTCTTGGACTATTACTCTTTGCAAGTCAACATGAATTCGGCCTGCCGAAGTTAGCCTCTGCCAGATTGGAGTTGACACGCGCAAAACTACGTGATTTGTCAACGGGTTTCTGGCTTTCCTTCGAAATTTTACCTGAATGCTGTCCTCGGCCTCAGTAATGCCCTCCAGAAGGTGGCCGTTCTGAGATCGGATGGAACTCACCAAGTCATCGTCGGAGATGTAGCTCATCACATCTTTGACAATGACAAGAGGATTTTTGTTTGTGGTTTCCTCTACTTTGAGTTGTGTTCTAGAGTTCCGGATCTTTGCGGACACCCTCTCAAGTTCTTCCTTCTTAGAACAGCTTATGATAACTGATTGGTTTTTGGCCCTTCTTAGGTGGTCAACTCTGACGCCCGTTGATTTTGCGTCAACCGCAGCCCTCACCTTCCCAATAACAGTATCCGATGTGTCTTCTTCATGTGGAGATGATACTATAATTGAGTGGAGGTTTATGTGAGCAGGTACCCTAGGCGGCGGTTTTGGCGACGAAGCTGCAACCTGTGCGTAAGTGCCCGTTGTTTGCAATCGTGAGTCCATAGTCTGAATTTGTGCCCTAGTTTGTTTTATTTCATTTAGTTGCTCATCCATTTTAGTTAGTACCTCACTGTCCGGTAACTCTTTCTCCTTGCTTTTGTTCAGAAGATCTTTAATTTCCTTAATCTCCTTTAAGATTTCGTCTCCCTTATTTTGGTTCCATAAGTTTTCGTCATCATTATTTTCTACCACTGAGTCCTTTGTACTGTTTCCGACTGGCCCTTCCATTCTTTTCACAATTTCAAACATACTCTTTAAACATTCTATTACTGTCTGTTTTATGACGGTTTTGATGTTGCCTGATAGATCTAATTGCGCTCTTGCTTTGAGCATCAGGGCTCGGGCTTCTGCTACTGGTGTTCTTTTAGCAGGTGATTTCAACTTAGCCTCGATTTCACCAATGCTCTTCCGAACATTATCTGAAGCAATTTTGGAAGGTCCAGCCTTCGAGCTCTCGGAGACAGAATCCGATGGTGTCATAGTTTTTTGTTTCGGCGATCTTGCAATCATTGTCTTAACTTGAGGTGGGTATACTCCCAATATTCCCAGTCCAAATAAAGGTAAATATAATAAAAAGTAATGCAAATAAAAACAGTAGCTCAAGCTACAAGTGTCATAAATTAAATATAATTAATCTAAAATAGTTTGTAAAAGAAAACTAATTAATAAAAAAAAGGGTCAAAATAAAGAAAAGTAAATATATTTTCATATAGTTCGTTAAACTTGTGTCAATAGAACCCAAACGAAGAAAAAACTAATTCAAATTTCAAAAGATTACAAAAGTAGAGCAATAATAATTTTGAGCTCTATGTAGAGTCAAACAGATAATTTCGCCTGATAGCCCTCGTCAAGCCCTTTTCAGGGACACCAAGCACGGTCCTGTACTCGCCCTAGTTCCGGAGATATGGCCTTTCAAAGTTTCCTGGTTACGATCCAAGATGGCCGCCAAAAATGGTTACTCCTCGTTTTCTCCGGAACTATCCACGGAAAAACCCCGTGTTTGGGTTTAAAATTATGAGCTCGACGAGACCTACCCGACGGTAAATGAAAATTTAAATTTCAGCCTGAAAAAATCTTGTCGTCTGAAAGTGCCTGAAAACAGACCGATCGTGTCAAGTAATCTGGGGGAAGGTCAACAAAAGAAACCCCAGCTCTCTACGACCTCCGGTTCGGGATCTATTGACGATTTAATTTTTTCCAAAATGGCCGCCGAACTGTCAAACCCGATGTTTGACGGCCGATACCTCCCGATCCAGAAGTCCCAGAGGACCCGCGTTTGGACTCTATTTACTGGCTCAACCTCCTCTTTCAGCTGAGACCACTTTCAGGACCCTGAAAAATTTTACCTCTGATCCGCCTGAAATTCAGGATATACGTAGATGAAAAGCCTGCGATCCCGGAAGTGAAATCAGAATTGTCCTATGACTTTTCGTTCGGGAGTAATCGCGGATCAAAGGAAAACAAGATGGCGGCCGAGCTGTCAGATCACGGCGAGAATCGGCGATATCTCGACAACCAGTGGTCGTAGAGACTCGCGGTTTCGACTGTACAGCACGGCTCAACCCTCTGCACGTCAAGAGAGCAGTCCCAGGCTGAAAATTTTTTTGGCCCTGAAAACGCCTGAAACCGGATAGGTCCGGTAGAAAAACAAAATGTAAGGCCACCCGTAGAAATCCGGGTTTTCTATCTCTTACGGTTCCGGAGATATAATTTTTTTAATTTTTGAAACCAAGAACCAAGATGGCGGATTTTGTTCAAATCCGTCAATTTAAAAGCTACCGGCCCGTAGTTTGGGCTTAACTAAGCCGAAATGGGTCAGATAAGGACCACTAAGTTGTTAAAATTTAATTATATCTATTAATTTTGAATAAAACACGAAAAATGACTAAAAATTAAATATCTCCGGATCCAAAAAAGATAAAAATACAAATTAAACGCTAAAAATCATCTAAAATACACCGCTATCATACGCAAACATAAAACAAAATATTATCATATAAAATTTTTGAGAAATTCAAATAAATATGTTTTTATCATAAATTTAATTAAATACAAGGAATTAATAAA
>CAOKYR010000091.1:0-13047 GCA_948473455.1 Teleiodes luculella | reverse complement strand
TTGTGAATCCAAGCTCATGACTTGGCTATTCCTTATCTACCTAGTATTGTTGCAAAAACATACAAAATCCAAAAAATTTACAGTAACTTTTACTAGTGTAAACCAGCGACATCTATTATCCCCAACCCACTCACAATGTATTATGGTGACACTTCCCAAACAAGGGAGGTGCCATGATTTAGCAGTAAAAATAACATAGTTTTTTACAAAATACACATCGCACCACTGCTGTGAAAAGTTACTAATACTTCAAGATATATATAAAAAGCTAATTTAAACAAAATAGGTTCGCAGAAGGGTTAATAGTTAACTAAGGAATCAAATTTAGAATAGTTTTGACAAAGGCATTAATTTGCAATAGACACAAGACTAACTTAGTGTAACCTGGTGAATAGATAAAATGTTATCAAAGCCTACAGCACCGTGTAACTTTTAATCAAATAAAGTAGTAAGTAAAAAAGTGTAGTCTACCCAAAACTTATTGTAAATATAGCCGTTTTTCAAATTCTTTTAAAGCGATTGCATTTCAGTCACTCTTTGCATAAATCCTAGTAAAATATGAGTTTTAAAGGGGTGTCTTGTTTAAAAAATTTGTGGTCTTCAAATCAGCCAAATTATCTTTTTAATTTATTATTACCTTCTCCGACAGCCAACACAAGGAATGCTTTGATTGAGTACGTTAAAGATATCTGAGGCGTCCACACGAAGTGCTGCTTTGAGTTCGTCAGTCGTGAGGATTTTATACTTGCGCATGAAATCTTCGTATTCACGTCCCTTCACCTGCGGATTGTCGCAAATCAGCCCCATCGTGTTCAAATCCATTATCATCTGAAACATAAAGCAAATAACCCATCAACAAAGAAATTAATTCGCAAATAAGGTCAACTAGAAAACGTCATTGCACGGGGCGAATCAATGCAATGAACTTGGCCCTTCCAAAAACATCATCATCGGACACTTCCTCGACCACGTTGATTCAGCACTTCTTTCGAAAAAAGTCACACCGACTATGCTTTCTACAGTACAATGACTAATATTTTTAATTTCTATCCCCAATTTATTCTACGTTAGTGGTAATGTCAAAGTGCAGTAGCCTACTTACGGTTAAATTTTCATAGATAGTTAAAGGTAATTGTCGCCGTTTTATTACAGGGTCTTTATCGCTATCGCATTTGTCCACCAATTTCGCCATCTTTTAAACTAATCACATAAAATTGCCGACAATAATACACAAATATTACAAAATGACGGACAAGACAACTTCTTCGAGAGAAATACACGTCGTGCGTCTTTGACTGCTATTTTTTTTAAATTGAGTTCATGAGTTGTCTGTCTTGTCGGCTTTGGCATCGAGCTAAAAACCGATATCTACCGCTTTTTCATGCAGCCGCAGGCAAATTGTTTTACGAGATTGCGTTTTTGTTTGGCACTGGTTTTTGGAGTCATCGTGTTTAACTTGGTCATTCTTACGATTAGAAAAAAAATGATTTGACCTCTCTACAGACCTCTTCTCCAAACCCCTGTAGTCCTGTACCTAGAGCCGTTAATTAAAAAAATGACTGATGGAAAGTGTGACCAGAATTAGCAGAATTCTGCGATTTTAGCAGAATTAGATCCAATATTTATATTCTAGCAGACTGTGAGACTGTGTTGTGTCGCAGTCGCATCGCACATCATCGCACGCACGCAGCGCAGCAGTCGCACGCACGCAGCCAGTTTGTAGATTTTGGCAGAATTTAGAAAATCATGTGCAGAAAATTAGCAGAATTATACTTTTTATAAGTACTTTTATATTTTTGAGTTGAGTTTCAGTATAGTAGTGTCAAAAGTCTGCTTTTTCTTATTGGCTGTAAATGTATATTTTTATTTGAATTGACTCTAAGATTCGTTTTAGTCCATTTTCTGAGTAGTTGTTTTCAGGCAATGTATAACCATTGTAAAAATAAAAATAAAGTACAGTAGGCAGCACATGCAGCTGTACATATTGATTGACCTTGAGAGCACCCAGAAAGAAGCTAGTTTCGTAGCGCGAGTGTCCACAGCCGCATGTGCTGGCTTCTGTTCGAGGAAAATTATCGTAAATTAAGTAAGCGGGAAGCCGCTGGATGCGGGCAGCGCGGGACCGATCGTTGTGGAGATCTTTGGGGGAGGCCTTTGTCCAGCAGTGGACGTCAACTGGCTGAAATGATGATGATGATGAAGTAAAAAATATAATGAAAAAAATAAACACTCAGATTTTAGCAGAATTTGGAGGAGCAGCTAGCAGAATTTTTATTTAAAATCTGGTCACACTGCAGACGGAAAAAGAAAAAAAGGACAGACATTGACATGGGACAGACAGACAAATTGTTTTTTTGAGGTTGGTTGGTTGGTTTGTTAAAAAACGTAGGTAATTGCTCAGTGGGTTTGGTTGCGAACGAAAACGAAATATTTACATTCAGCTCAGCCAGCAGCTTTTAGCTTTAGTCAGCTTGGTTTCAGCAGTTGGTTTTATATTGGATTGTCTGTCCCCATACTATACTTATAAAATATTGAATGGAAGAAATGAATTAGGTGTCATTATAGTGCAGAAGAAAATTTGCTTATCATTATGTCGAAAATATTTACACCAACTAACCAAATTCGTTTAACAAATGTGGCCATAGTCAGGCTGAAAAAAGGTGGAAAGAGATTTGAAATAGCATGCTACAGAAACAAAGTTGTGTCTTGGAGGAACAAATTGTAAGTTGCGTTAAAATCTGTATCTGGTACTAAATGTTAGTGTTCCAAAATCCTATTTCATCATGATGAATACACAATATTCAAATATTATTGCTTTTTCAGGGAGAAAGATATAGATGAAGTTTTACAAACTCACACAGTATTTACAAATGTTTCAAAAGGCCAGGTAGCAAAGAAAGAAGATTTGGTGAAAGTGTTCGGTAAAGATGATACAACAGAGATATGTAAAGAAATACTGGAAAAGGGAGAGCTCCAAGTTTCAGACAAAGAGCGCCATTCCCAAATAGACTCTCTCTTTAAGGACATTGCAACCACTGTTGCAGACAAATGTATCAATCCTGAAACAAAGAGGCCATATCCAGTTTCAATCATAGAGAAGGCCATGAAGGATATACATTTCTCAGTTAATGTAAACAGGAATGCTAAGCAACAAGCTCTTGATGTCATACAGCTATTGAAAAAAGAGATACCTTTAGAGCGAGCACAAATACGAGTTAGGATACTACTCTGTGGCAAAGATGCAAAAAAAACAAGAGATAAAGTGATTAAACTTGTAACAAGCGTTGAAGAAGAGAACTGGGAATCTGGCACAGCTAATATCATATCTCTGATAGATCCAGGAAGCTTCAGAAATCTTGATGAGTTGATAAGAGCTGAAACAAAAGGTAACGGACAATTTGAATTACTCAATTTGAAGGAGATGATGGAAGGAGAACAGGCTCTGTAATTATTATTTTTTTGTGTATCAACTTTCGTATTTTAAAATAAATTCACATTAAACTTTTATTACGAACATTTTTAATTCATCAATAATAAATCCTACATTTAATAATTTTGTTACCTTTTGGTAACCTACATTCTAGTTGGTATCTACGTTCCTTTTTACAGAACAGGATCTTATTAGCTACCATAGACAAATTGAAAACCGGTATTGAACCGTAACATGAAATGAAACGACAAAGTGAATGTACTCATCTCGGCAAATGACAAATTAAAAAGTTTTATTTTCTCATATTGGTACGAGATTTTATTGATTGTTTTCTTTCATAAGATTTTCGGCCAGACGGCGACTGAAATTGCAAGTTACTGTGATATATTTATTTTCAATATTTTACTATTCTTATCAACCAATTAAATGATCGTGGATATCGAGTTATGTCTATAAGTAATGGAAGGTGCAGAACTGGGTGGCGACCAGCAATTCTGTTTGAGATGGAACAATTTTCAAGCAAATATAACTTCTCAATTCGAGGCGCTGCGCGATGATGAGGACTTCGTGGATGTGACCCTGGCGTGCGAAGGGCACAGGCTGGAGGCGCACAAGGTGGTGCTCTCCGCCTGTAGTCCCTATTTCAAGGAATTGTTCAAAGTAAGTCCATCTTTCACTCCCCACACTTTGATGTGTCACCATTACAATGACTCTAGTGAAAGTTGTTATGTATAAAACACTTGATCTACTTACAAATGCCATGTCTCGCGTTCCGGTTAAGTACTCGTGATTTCATTTATTTTGCACCAACTTAAAAAATCTGTTTCACATTTTCTAATGTGCTCATTAAAACCATTGGTGCAGTATATGTATGTCTCTGAATTCCATCTGAGAATGGATTCCTTTCTTTTTGTGTATATTACATTTATCTAGATGGAATAAACCTTTTATGGTGAATGCAATTTCTCAAATTGATGTAGCAATACTTAACAGAAGGTTATCTTGTGTTCTGAAGTAGTATGCCATGTAGTTTCTACATCAAGATATCTATGTGCTTGAGCACAATTTTGTAGCTAATTGCATGGAATGCAATGTAATGAGCGGTAGGTAACATTGTGGCATATGAAAGCTATGGAAATCCTCATTTGTAATTCAAACAACCAATTTCATTGTCCCCACTTTCATGAATTAGTATTGCTGAAGCATTGTAGCTATTATTTATGTTTCACCTGAAATTAAAAAAAAAATAATGTTTAAATATAATATGAAAAAGTAATAGTTCTGCTTTTAATCTGAATGAGTTATTTATCACATAAACAAGAGAAAAGACACTTCTCTTTAGTAGTAGGTACAAGTTGTGGTGTCAATTAGGGCATCGAAACCCGGACCAATTTTAAAAACCCGGGTTTTCGGGTCTAAGCATAATGTAAACCCGAGTAACCGGGTTTTTCGAGCTTTTCGGTCTTTTTATTATAATTTAAAAAACAGAATGTAGGTATCTATTTTTTACAATAATGAGTAGAATATAATAATTAATTAAACAATATAATTATTTCAATTTAAGAAAAATATTTTAATTTCAAAAAAGTCTTTTCGTCGCCAACACCGCCCGCACCCCGCGCATTGTAATGGGCGAATATGAATTATTAATTTGAAAGATCATTCGAATGTACATTGGTGTAAAATAAAAGGTTAGAATAGAAAGTAGTTTTTAGTGTGTATTAATTAAAGTATAAATTGTGTATTAAATAAGTAAAATTAATCAACTAAAATAATCTTACATTCAAGATATTTCTGTAAATAAGAAAAAAAAATTGAAAATAATTCTAACACAACTGCATTTTCATTCAAATTAATTTTGAATCAATGAGGGATTACTTTCATTCGAATAACGAATAATTTTTGGAAAGAAAAAATCATTCGAATGACGAATGATCTTTCAAATACCGCCTATGGAATCATTCGAATAATTCGTTTGTTAATTTTTATCACAATCGCCCATCACTACCCACTCCCTTCACCCCGTTTTATGAGTCTATGACTAGGAATGTGAATCAAACGCGCATACAGCGTATCTTTTGCTTTGCTTGATTGGGTGTAAAGTATGGAGTAACGAACGGCGCACACTGGGACCCCTTCATACAAGGTAGTGATCATTACTAGATTTTTGAAATGTCGGTATTTAGGAAAAATGCATCGTAAATCATAATAGAGGGTACACTGAACTTAAAATTACAAACATCCAGTCTAGATCAGCTATCAGTGCAGTGACAGAGCTTAACAAAGATGAGAAAAATTAAATTTGAATTAAATTGCATACTGAACAGAGAGCGGTATATTTTAGTTTTTTAAAAAGTAATTAGTTTTAACAGAAAAATAATTTGCCGTGTGGCACCGGCATAGAATAGTGTCACCCCCTCTCTTCCCGTGTCCCTTGTGAACAACGTGATCAAGGTCGAGAGTGTGTCGGCAAGGGTAGTATACCTTATACTCAGAATTACCAAAAGGTATTCGTTGAAGGTCATACAGGTATACGCGCCTACTTCGGCACACCCCGATATTGAGGTCGAGGAAATGTATGAGGACATCTCAACAGCCATACATACTTCCGAGTCTCATTTCACTGTTGTCATGGGGGACTTCAACGCGAAGCTGGGCAAACGAATCGGGAATGAGCTAAGAGTGGGGTTATTTGGAGTCGGAGACCGAAATCCCCGGGGCCAGCTGCTGGTGGACTTCATGGAGAAGGAAGGACTCTACATGATGAATTCCTTCTTCAAGAAGTCGGAACACCGCAAATGGACCTGGGTTAGTCCCGACGGTAAGACTAAAAATGAGATAGACTTCATCTTGTCGACGAGAAGACAAATATTCAATGATGTCTCTGTGATCAACTCAGTAAAAACTGGGAGCGATCACCGACTAGTCAGAGGCTCATTGAATATCAATGTCAGACTCGAAAGATCTCGCTTGATGAAGTCTACGCTCCGTCCGTTGCCAATCCAAATCCAAAACCCCGAACACTTTCAGCTCGAATTGCAAAACCGCTTTGAATGCCTAGCAGAATGCGAGGGAGTGGACCAATACAATGACAGGTTCGTGGAAGCTGTCCGTACAGCGGGGTCCAAGTTCTTTAAGACCCGACGCTCAAATAGAACCAAAAAGATTTCAGATTCCACGCTCAGGCTCATAGAAGAAAGACGGAAAATGGTTCTGCAGTCTGCAGATGATGTTTCCTGCTATCGGCGGCTCAATAGACAGATCTCAAAGTCTCTGACTCGCGACATTCGCCAATTTAATACAGATCGTATTAAGGAGGCCATTGAGCGTAACAAAGGCTCTAAAGTGTTCGCAAGAGATCTGTCTGACGAAGCTGAAGACTTCGGACGGTAGAACCGTGTCTTCTAAGCCTGAGCTACTGGAGGAAATCGAGGGGTTCTATGGACAGCTGTACACGACAACACGGACACCTGTCAGCCAAGCAGCAACTGACCCCAGAGCTAGGCTAACCCGACACTACACCGAAGACATCCCGGACGTCAGCCTGTACGAGATTAGGATGGCTCTCAAACAGTTAAAGAACAATAAGGCGCCGGGTGATGACGGAATAACTGCTGAGCTTCTGAAGGCAGGTGGTACACCGGTCTTGAAAGCCCTTCAGAAACTGTTCAATTCCGTCATCCTCGAAGGTACAACGCCGCAGGCGTGGCTCAGAAGCGTGGTGGTCCTCTTCTTTAAAAAGGGTGATAAAACCCTTTTGAAGAACTACAGACCCATCTCGCTTCTGAGCCATATCTACAAATTGTTTTCGAGAGTCATCACGAATCGTCTCGCGCGCAGGTTCGACGACTTCCAGCCTCCCGAACAAGCCGGTTTCCGAAAGGGCTTTAGTACCATAGACCACATCCACACGCTGCGGCAGGTTATACAGAAGACCGAAGAGTATAACCAGCCACTATGCTTAGCGTTCGTGGACTATGAGAAAGCCTTCGATTCGATCGAGACTTGGGCAGTGCTGCAGTCTCTTCAGAGGTGCCAAATTGACTACCGGTATATCGAGGTGCTGAAGTGTTTGTACGATAATGCCACCATGTCTGTCCGGCTCCAGGATCAGAACTCCAGACCAATCCAACTGCAGCGGGGTGTGAGACACGGAGACGTTATTTCTCCGAAACTGTTCACCGCTGCAATGGAGGATGTCTTTAAGCTTCTGAACTGGAAAGGACATGGCATCAATATCAATGGCGAGTACATTTCTCACCTTCGGTTTGCCGACGATATCGTGGTCATGGCTGAGACCTTGGAGGACCTCGGCACAATGCTCGATGACCTCAATAGAGTTTCCCAACAAGTGGGTCTGAAGATGAACATGGAGAAGACAAAAGTCATGTCGAACGCCCATGTAGTACCCACTCCAATAAAAGTTGGGGACTCCGCTCTCGAAGTTGTAGACCATTACGTCTACCTGGGACAAACAGTCCAGCTAGGTAGATCGAACTTCGAGAAGGAGGTCAATCGTCGAATCCAACTTGGATGGGCAGCGTTCGGGAAGCTGCGCAATATCTTTTCGTCCCAAATACCGCAGTGTCTTAAGTCTAAAGTCTTTGACCAATGTGTGTTGCCAGTGATGACTTACGGATCTGAGACGTGGTCGCTAACGATGGGCCTCATAAGAAAGCTCAAAGTCACCCAAAGAGCGATGGAGAGGGCTATGCTTGGAGTTTCCTTGCGTGATCGAATCAGGAATGATGAGATCCGCAGGCGAACCAGAGTCACCGACATAGCCCGAAGAATCGCTAAACTTAAGTGGCAATGGGCTGGGCACATTGCACGTAGAACCGACGGCCGTTGGGGCAGAAAGGTTCTTGAATGGCGACCGCGCGCCGGAAGACGTAGTGTGGGCAGGCCCCCCACGAGGTGGACCGACGATCTGGTGAGGGTCGCGGGAAGCCGCTGGATGCGGGCAGCGCAGGACCGATCATTGTGGAGATCCTTGGGGGAGGCCTTTGTCCAGCAGTGGACGTCTTTCGGCTGAGATGATGATGATGATGATGAGAAAAATAATAAATGTTTCAACTTGATGAAGGTACGTAGTGTCTATTAAGACTTTTCTCTGTGTTATTGTGATGTTTTTTTCACTATATACAGAGGTAAATAGGACAAGTACCGTAATAAAAAAATAAATTAAAAAAACTCGAAAACCCGCAATAGTAACCCGCATACGTATGCCACGTGTAGTTCTATAGTCTGGATTAACATATAGGATATTTTTTTCCGCGGTAAAATTACTGATTCTTAAGGGAAATACAATCTTAAGCGGGTGAAGTCACAGTCACAAGGCGGACGGAAAGCTAATGATCTAATAATCAATAAAAAACTAACGTCAGTTTCAATTTTTAAATGTGTTAGACGCTGCTACTTAACAAAAAACGAGAACAAAGTGATTTTGAAAAAAACCCGAAAACCCGGGTCTTCATTTTATAAAACCGGTTTCTTTTTCGACTCGAAAACCCGGGAAAACCCGGTTTTTTCGGACCGGGTAAACCCGGGCTCGATGCCCTAGTGTCAATGACCTCAGCATGCACACTCAGTGATGTGCATAAAAAAATCTGGTTAACTTTTTCTTGCCTACTTGTAGCTCAGGTCTGTAAATTTACAGTTCCTAAACTTAAAAGTGACTTCCAATTACTTTGATATACCTGCTATTTGTAATACAACTTGAAAAAAATTAAACTAATATTCAGTACAGTATTGTTGTCAGATATAATTTAATATTATAAATCAACTAATCTCCATCTCCATAAATCAACTAATCTCCATACTGTTAAAATAAAAAATATATTTAAATATTTTATTACATTTTTATATAACAATATTAGTAACAAATTGGTTAAATATTGTATTAATAAATGTATAAAATGAAAATAAACAGAGATTTGTCTAAGTCTTATAACTAAATTGTAGCAATTAACCTAATTGTGCCAACGTACAATCACATTAGTCAACAAGTTCCCATTGATTTGTAAATAGTTGTTCATTGTGACTCTTGTTGAAACAAACATTGCGACATAATTCCACTCACATAATCTTATTTGCTTGTGTTACTAAGCTTTTGTTTTTCTTTTCATTACTGCTTTAGATAATCGTTAATTTTCTTTATTTTATTACCACTCTTTCACTCATTTGGTATACATAGATTTTTTTTATATACTCATAATAATTTTTATTTCTTAGTTGATATTTGAATAAAACAGTTTCCTTTTTTCCTAAGAAAAAGACTATTTTACTGGTCTGGTGAAAGACTATCTTACTACCTACTACTTTTAACTATTACAATAAGATGCTATATTGGTCAAATTATTATCCAAGGGACAAATTATAATATATTCTCTATAAAATGAAAAGTATATATTACAAGTTGCCAATATGTACTACCTAAATACAAAATAAAAAAGTATTCTAGTTTTTTACTCTTAGTAAAATCTTAGCTTGCTATGGTTGATTTATAGGTGACTTATATTTTATTCAGTTTTACCTTAATACTACCTAAAAATTAATTAGTCACCATGACCACAACATAATTTATACTAATAGCTTGCTATACAGTGCTGTATAGGTATAATAATTTTATTGACCTTGGACAACAAAGGAGTTTTACATTAATGATTGCACTATCATTCACTCCATTATATTGTTTTGTCATTCATATATTATATTATTTAGCTATAAAAATGATGATGTACGGTGCTATCTTGTTATTTACCTTCAAAGGTCTAAAGAATCTTGAAGTGTTAATATTTTTATAGGGTTTTATATAAATCAGGTTTATTTTAGCATATTGCACGCATTATTATATACCTAGGTAATTATTAATTTGGTACCCTAAAATTAAGTTTCTCTTTGTAAACTCAGGTACAGATATCTCTCTACATTATCACAGATTTATTACTGTAATTTTTGTTTGATGTTTCTGTTTTTGTACAAATAAATTTGTTCATAAAAACCAAGTTGTAAATTACCTAATGCAACTTATGGACGAGGTAAGCAAGCTATAACAACCCTATAACCTTCCCTATCGCACGCGTATGTCAACAGTATAATGTAATTGTCGTGCAATCTAGATAAAATTCACATGATCACTTTTTATAGATAATCAGGGGGCACAGTAGAGCCCCCGTCTATAATTCAACGTGATTCAACGCTGCTAACGTAAACTCGAAGCAGCCGGCGCGCGGCGTAGCATGTATGTAAGACATAATTTTGTCGTGCGTATACCATTTACTGGAGGAAATTTCAATTATGCCAATTACTCATAAACTTATTTGCAAACTGGATCTTGAAAAAACAAAAAATTACATACAAGGAAAAATATACTACCAAATTTTTTTTTAATGTCATCCTAGCCTGACTAGATGCAGACACTAGCTCCTCAAACCATACATTTTAGTCAAACAGTGCAAAGTTTGTTTATGGGTATGTTAATTATTTCAGTCATTAAATTATACTTCTTAATCACTTATCCACAGTTAGTCAACAGGAAAATATGTACCGAGAAATTACGCCGATGAGATTTTGTTTACTTTTTATACCAGCAATAAAAACGTCCTTGGGTATTGCCTATAGCGTCACATTACACGAAAAAGTAGGAAACTACCGCGATATTTATACAAGACAGAAAGTCTTATCTCTGACTTGAAGCACGGGAGCACCCAGCCCGGGCTGCATTTCAAAAGCACAATAAGATTTTTATTGCGGAGGCTCGTAATAATAGAGCTTAGTAATAATAGATGAATTCCCTTCTATTTTTATCATATTATCATACCCCCTGGTACCGATCAACAAGGCATATTCGATGCCTTGATAGATAATTTGCTATTGTTGATAGATGACATTGTTGTAGTCCTCTTTTCACGTTTAGAAACTTGGTTTTTAAACAAATTAACACCTATTACACAGTAAACCAAAAATGAAGTGAACATATCTTATTATCTGATACAAATACATATACTAGCGGGACTACTACAGAAGTGCGAGAAGCTCGCGGGAAGTTATAAAAATGCGACATAATGACAGAACTATGACTCTTAGGTCAATATGTCGCGTTCCAACGCCATCTCGAGCTTCTCGAGATATGTGCTCAATCTTCGGCCAAAACTAAAAATTTCAGCCCTAACACGATTCTTGTGTTGTTACAATCACTGCTCTACGTGACCCACAACATCGGGAGTCACATACAGTAGTAGACAACTTTGGTAGTTTTTCCAGTTAGTGTATAGGGTTCATTGTTGCAGAACAACCCATGTCCGCACCCGATAATCTTTATGCGCGACTGCGAGGTGTCGCACGTGCGCGCTTTGCTCCAGTTCATGTACGTGGGCCAGGTGAACATTGCGCAGGCCCAACTGTCGGCGTTTCTGCGCACCGCCGACGCGCTGCAGATTCGCGGCCTCACCGACTGCAGCCAGCACAACGACAAGGTAACTGCGTCTTTATTTAAGAACACTTAGGGATCAAAGTGGCCAGTCCATTATTTGTCTGTTTTATACTCGCATTTTTTTCTGTCCGGAGTCCGAACATGAAATTCGAAAATCAGATAGATTTTTTTGTAATCCATCAAGTGTTCGATGTTGATAGTATATTTACTTGCATCTTCTGTTGCAGAAAGTGAATAGAAAATCTCCTCCTTCTCAGCTACGTAATTTGCTCAGCGCCAAGCCGTCACATTCTACCTCTTCTTCCAAAGCCGCTAGCCAAAATGTCGAGTCAACCTCTACTGACGAACAAGAAAAAAGTGCTAGTCGGCGTTCCACGAGAAATTCTCCCGACGTTGCCAGAAATAATCTCAACGAAGAAGCTCCCTTTCAAACTTCTAGTCAAACGAGGCCTAATAATGATGACTATAGCGAAACGTGCAACTATCCCTCCTTGAGGGTGAAAACTGATCTCGAAGCGCAGCCGGAGGTGAAAAGCGAAGAAAATGATGTCCTTATGGACCCCGGGGAGTTAGAAAGAGCGGACAAAAGTCAAGATTTAACGCATCTGATTTGCTTGAACCGAAGATGGAAGTGATGGAGCAGGAAGGCAGCGACGACGAACGGTCCGGGTTTCCGCCGCTCTACTTCAATGAAAACAATACTTTGGCCAACCCTTTCGCTACTTTACAAGGTAAGAATGATCAAACCCTCACTTCCAAAGCATTAAGTACACTTTATCATGACATGTTGTCTCTAAATTGCTTGTTGTTCTCGCAGGTACATGGATCTCATACCAGGGATAAATTCCGAGCTGCGCGATGAAAATGCTGAAGGTAAATATGAGACAGTTTAATCACTTCACGTCATAATTACACGCACACGTCGACTCGGACAGCCGCGCCCCCGGCGACCCCTTAGCACTTTTGTAAACTGGAGTAGAAGAGAGCGCGCGCGGTCTCGAATCGAAGCGGTGGCTAGGAGCGCGGGTGTCGGGCGACGCCGCTCCGCCAGCCGCCCCCTGCACCCGCCGCGCGCCCCGCCCCTCCGTCCGGGGAACTAATCGTCTGCTCATTGTCGTCCCAAATTTCTTCCTTCGCTTTACGCTTTCAAACGCCAATTTTGACGTTTACCTAAATTAACAGT
>CAOKYR010000090.1:0-19609 GCA_948473455.1 Teleiodes luculella | reverse complement strand
TTTGGACTCCATTGGTAAGAAGATAGCGTGTGTTTTATGTGCTTGTCTAGTTCAGTGTGAAGTTGGCGCACTTGGCTTGATGACGTCATCAGTTCATCAATACCTTGGACAGACCCAGAACAGACAACAATATCGACGTTGGAATGGTAAAGTGACTAACAGACCATTTTTGGTACAATGAGTTATATATATAATTGGAATCAGCTAATTTTTCTGCGTCTAACGAACTGGCTTTCATCGCAGTCTGACGAATTTAAAGTTCTTTAGACGTTGAAAAAGACGCACGTTTTTCGTCATCATGTAGCTAACGTGCTAAGATATGAGTCAAATTTTTGGTAAAAGTTAAGTTAGCCTTTTATGATTTTAATATATGTATCGTTAGAAGTTTTTGTGTTCCAAAGTATTCATATATCACCCTCAAAGTCTTTTTACCCTATTCACATAAAATATAAAATTGCACGTTAGCCGTTTTACCAGAAAAACTCAGCAGGAAGAAATACACTTAAATCTTTTTACAATGCCTCATTTTATGATAGTATTGCACGTTGGTCGTTTTGTAAGCTTCTTGCTTATGGGTATTTTGGAGATTAATTAATATATCGTCACTGGAAAGGCAATATTACTGAACCGCCAACTTGGCCATATTGACTTACGAGGCAAATTTTTCTGCGTCGATCTGTCTAACTAGCATTATGATCAGAGCACTTTTGTGGCGTTTCAGTAACCCAAAAAAAGGCGGTAATTTTTTTTCGCCATTACTGAAGCGACATAAAATCCGGCGTTTTTTTGACGTGTGTCGTATAAGTTGTATTGCCTTGCTTTGTTGATGTATAGTTGATGATTAAGTAATTTTGGCTTATGTTACTAGGAATGATACATGGCGAATAAGAAATTTTACACCTCGGGTTTAAAGAAGCATTGACTCATACGTAATTTAGCCACTATTTTTTTTACCAAGTTTGTGGCTATTAGTATATTTGCTTTGCTCATAATTTATTTAAAAAAATAGTTGATAAGTTATTTCAATGGTAATAATGTGACCGATCAGAAGGATATCAGTAAATTCGTGTTTAATTGACAGTGACAGAGGTGCTAAGGGAATAACCATCTGTTGTATGAAAATATTACTGGGAGGCCGTGCAATTTGTTCCTGCTTTGCAGAAGTTAATATATATAAATATTAAGATATTAAAAAAAACATAAGTATTTATAAACGGCAAAGTGGGCACAGTAGGCAGTCTCAGTATGGGTATAAGTTTCTGCACACACTGAGTGTCCTTTCTTTGAGTTTTTTCTTTTTGATTTCACGATTCACCTTATTCTCAACTCCTGCACTGCTTATCTTTCGTCTGATTGACAGAATCAGCAAACTTTTGATTTATGCAAAGGTCGTTTTTAGTCTCAGCCAAATGATGATGAAATTTTAGACTTTAGACAGCCCAGAAGCTTAAATACATCCTCTACTTTTGACCAAAATACTTTGTCATCCGAGAGTTTTAAACCTGGATATCCCCAGTAGCTGTCTTATACAATCACTTCAGCATCTCTTTATACCGGTTATAACTTCAGCATCTCTGAACAGACTCCAGCAGGGTCCAAGTTTCGATTGGAACATTTTATTTTAGCTCATCAATGCCCAACTAGGTAGCTGGTCTGTTTAATGTAACTTATAAATTATTGGGAGTGAACTTCATGGTGTTTGACCGGTAGACTGAGGAAATTAGTAAAAGTTCTTGAGAATATCTTTTATATTTGATTTAGAAGGGGGAGGGAAGAGTCTGCATTTCTTTGACAGACAGACTTTTGTCTCAGTATCAGGTCAGCCTGGCGGCACTCTTGGGTCACTGACAAGTTACATTGATGAAAAGCTTAGTTTGTCCCGCTATCGTAGTCGCCACAACTTTAACGTCCGCATTTCTCTGATCTCTTATTAGTAACAATTTTGAACCTATAAAGGTTAGCGTTATAAAACGCTTGATAAACGTATATCAAGGTGTAAAATTGGTGGTAATCGCGAGTCAGAGGCTCTAAGATCATAATATTTTGTAACGCTGGTAGTACAAAGCATCTTCTTCAAACTGAAAAACTATCCCTCGTCTTGCTTTAATAAAATTGAAGACCTTTTATTTATTTATGTTTGACAAGTCTTGAAGAACTCAGACCCAACAGTAAGGAGAGTGTTCATAAACCTGCCTTAGTAATTGTTCACTCCTTTGCATTTTGCTAGTCATTTAAAGCTGGTTTCCATTTTAACTTCTAGCTGTTCAAATTTGTATTTGGATGAGCAATGGTTGGATTATAGCTAACTTCATCTAGCGAGGTTTTATTAGTTTGTTTTACTTTTAAATGAGAAATAAATCTACACCTTTATGAGAAAGAAATCCCCTGAAATCTTAAAACCACGACAATCGACCCTGTGGCTTTCTGGTATGAAGTTAATATTCTCACAAAATCCATTGCTCTACCTCAAAGGGACGTAGAGGCACCTCGAAAGGGCGGTTCGAGAAGTTTGCTGGTCCAGATCTGTTAGCTCTCAGAGTAATTTGCCTCACCTAAACAATTAAATTTAGAAATTATTCGAGATATCATGTTGGTGTGGTGACCGTGGCTGGCTAACAAATAATTTATTTATTTTCGATTCGATCATATAGCCATGCGAATCATTTCCAAATCAAAATTGTTCCTTGAATAAAATTGAGCCTTCTAGAGAAAAATATTACTATGGCAAAAGTAAATAATGTTGTATTTATTTGGTAATATGCCGCCATTATAAGGAATTTTGCTACTTTTGTAGGGACTACTATTTGGTATTCTGTGCTTTTGTGCAGTAAGAAAAAATATTTAGAAGTAACTAGCTAGAAAAACAACAAACAGAAAACTAATAAAAATACTAGAAAGGAAAAGCATTTTTACCTATTTTTTTCATCAGTTTTGAGTGATTAGGTAAAAAGTGATGAATTTTTTTCGTAAAAAAAAAACTTTAAACGGCTTTTTCTCGAAACTGCATTTTGGCGATTCAGTAAAATTGGATTTACAGTGACGATATTAATTAATTAATTAAAGTACAATAAACGTTTTTTACTTTACCTTTACCTATGAGTTCGATTGAAGATTTTTATTACTAAATAAAAGCATTACCGATACCTAACTGCCTTCAATTTTCTCTTTAACTTTGGACGACAAAAACGTGTATTGGATAAATTATAACAAATAAATTGTGCTATAAGTTACATAGGCCGATGTAAAATACTTATCTGGTTAACATTTACCTTTTAACTTTACTGAGAAACTAGAAACTTCGTGAGATTATTTGCTTTACAACGTTAAACATTACATAAAGATTATACGTTATCCTTTTATAGGTGCTATGCAAACACAAGTTCTAAGTACTTAAATCAATTTACAAAAATATGATATTATAATAGTTTGTCAACTGCCGGTTTTACCAGATTAAAAATTATACAAATTAGTTCGTTAGACTTTTTCACAGGCTGTCAAAAATATGTCCATTGACTAACGTGCTTTTATCTCTGTGATTTACAAGATTACGTATTTTTTCTTAAGCACATATTACGGATCACAGAATTATATTTATCTGTCTCATAGGATACTTTCCTCTAAATATCAAAGATAATGAGTAATTATTTTTTAACTGAAAATAAAAACTTTAAATTGCTCTAGTGTAAAATTCACTAGAAACACGTTAGTCACTTTACCATTCCAACGTCGATATTGTCCCCTATTCTCACAGTCAACGGACTGTGACGGCTTCATAACTGGCCCAATAACTTTACTGCAATGGTGGATTATAAATTGTAAATTGTTAAAGGTAGTCTGCATTTAAATTCAATAGGAAGTTCACCAAAATCAATATTCATCTATTTTTAAATCTTAACTAAAAAGTTTACTAGATTTAGAACAAAGTAAACGGTAATAATTACCTTTTTGAAACTAGAATTTTAAAGATAAATATTAAATCACCATCACCAATATTTTTATTTGACATTGGTAGATTTGATGAATGCTACGTATCATCTCCAGTTAGCAGTCATGATAGAAGCCTCCAGTGGTCAAAATCTCGCCTGACGTTATGGAGGTTCGTCGAACAAATATCACTTTCTGAGACTTTCCTCAGTTTGGTTAGGACATTGCTGGCCAAATTACCTGATTGTCCGAAGAGAAAGATGATTCCGTGCATCGGAAGGCGCGTAAAAGCCGTTGGTCCCGGCTAATATCTACGGATGTGGTCGTTTAATGAGCCATGTCGGAAGCCTAAGGCGGTTCTATAATTCCGACACCAGGGTTTGTGAGGTAGATTGGGTAGATTAACCTCGAAACCCACATGATAAGCAAGCAAGCGTTTATGATCTGCACTCGCAACGCAAGCATCAATATTACAAATACTTACTTAGGTACACTAAGAGCTCATTAAGTTATTCATTTCATTGCAAAAACGCATCTATTACAATGGTATAGAATGTGTTAAAGTTGATGAGAAGCTTAGTGTACCTACTATTTAAAAAAATCGTGATACTTTTTGCGACTGCGAGAATCGACCACATTTCGATAGGCTGAGTCACCGAAATGCGACGCGTAAAACCCAAACGACCAGTTTTAATTCTGTTAACATTTGTCCAGATGTGCTTTCGTCTTCTTTATACATTGCGTAGTTTATTTCGTATTTCTACAACATTAGACGTGTTAAAACTGCAAGGAATGTTAAACCAATAAACATTTTATTCTATATTGCTGGCAGATGTTCTGTATATTGTATATTTTGTTGAGGAAAATTATAATGCGAATGATAAAAATAAAATGCATCTGCCCATTGCGTACTCGGCTGGGAATTTGGGAATGTGTAAAAGCCTTGTTATTTAACCTTTGTACATGACCCTAAGGGATATTTAACTTCTTATTACTTATAAATTATAACCCTAGTGATTATGTTTATCTACATAATTTACCTATCAACATAGTATACCTAGTCGTAGTTATTTTAAAGTCATGTATCTAATAAAAGCCCTTTCACTGCTATCAGCAGCGCATATAATATGTCCCTACAGAGGGCCTTGAGGTTATCTTAAATTCAGGGTGAACAGGCCTTGGTTGAGTTGGTTATCTTCACACACGTACAATCTTTGAATTGTTTATTCTATTTCAACAGATAACTTATATTATAATAAAGTAAAATGAATTCTACGGAATTTTAAGATTTTTATGCCACCAACCCGCACTACTCTATTCTTTACCATTCTCCTGGTAATGGGTTGCCTGGAAGAGATTGCTACATTAGCAATAAGGCCGCCTGTTGAAACCTAATGTTTTCTTTGTACGAGTATGTGTTATCTGTCTGTGTTTCTTGGTGTCAATAAAGAATATTTGCTATTTGTATACCTTTTCTATTCCATTAGAATGAAAAATTCAAAACAATTATTTTAGTTTTAAATTTTATTTTATTATTAATACCAAGACTAAGAAACAGGAGTGAGAGAAGTAACCTATGTTTTAAATACTTAATATTTTTGTTAGTAGATAAAAAAACAGCGAACATGTAAGGTAAAAAACTTTGAAGCGATCGATTAGTCTATATTATTAAATATAATGGATAACATTTTTAGAAGAAATTGGCATTTTTACGCTGAAAAATATAATGAAGTATCATAAAGCCCTTGTATTATATAAATTCTGTGATAATGGATTATTGTAGTGTGCATTCTTACTTTTGTACAGGAGGACAAGGTTTGTATAAAATTTTGCAGCGGAAAAACACGCCATTCCCACAGGAAAAAGGCTGAGAACTATTTAATAATACAATTTTAATAATAATAGGTTCTTTGGAGTCAGTGCGCATATTTTTAGTCATCTTAGAAAGACACCAGCCAGCATTTTATTACATTGTCATGTTTAATAGAAAAAATGCATAAGATAATGCCATTTTACGCGTGGTATCACTTAAAGATAAAAATGCTACAATAAAACAGGGTAAATTGACATTCGACTAACATTTTTCGGCATTTTTTAAAATTAACCTCAGCAGGCTCACTACAACGCGCGATAATTTCGATGTGGTGTCAATCTAAGAGTCACAGTAGTTCTGTCACTATGTCACGTTTGACATCATCTCGAGTTACTAGTGGTTACGTAGTGAGCCTACGGAGAAAAAGGAAATAATCTTTTTGTTAAATTAATGTGTTTTAAGAACGATATAAATTTTTTGTACACACAGAGTCATACAAAAAAAATTGTGAGTCGTCACGGGACAGATGTGAAACATCGAAATTATGTAGTACAAGCACAGAATAAATAATAGTACTAGTACAAGCAAGGATGTTATAAGCTAGTTATAAATACTACTATAGTACTTATAACATCCTTGAGCACAAGTCATAATATGCAAAACTATAGAAGTAGATTTTTTTTGTGCAAACATAGCAAACCCGATTACACGTCAGAAATCGCATCGATTACGTTTTAGGGTGATATTACTTTTGTGACGTCATACGCATTACCTACACATTTATGTGTAGTAATAGATGTTCCACGTCATTAATAGTAGTAGTAGTTGTTAATTATTATTATTATATTATTATTACTATGGTTGGATGGAAGGGGAAGACCAAGACGAACGTTCCAAAACCAAATCGGGGACGTTCTGACAAAGGGTCGGGTCAAGAGTACTCTAAACTGACGAGCATGCATGAGGAGATTAATGAGTGTGAATGAAGCGAAAGAAGTGTGTTTGGATCATAGCAAGTGGAAGGAGTGGTCTCTGCCTACCCCTCCGGGAAAGAGGCGTGACTTTATGTATGTATGTATGTATTACTATGGTGCACACTGACTGAATGAAACTTGTAAACTTTCCAACCCTTTCCACTTATTACACCGTCTCAATTTTGGACGCCTTAGAAAACTTCAGGGGTAGATTGTACGGTTCCATCCTCTTTTCCTCGGCTTCCCTAAGTTCATTAAGGACATAGTCTCCGTAGATCGTCTTGACAGCGTACAAGAATGACCCGTATACCGCTGGAAGAATTAGTTCATTTATTATTAAAATAACAGTAAACATCTTAGAGCAACGCGGGCCTTCCTACGGAACGGAAGGCCAGCGTTGCTCTAAGGTAAACATTAACAACAACAGCCTCCTTTGGTCATGACGTCAAAAGCTCGCCTGACGTTACGGAGGTTTCGGGTTCGAATCCCGGTAGTGAACTCATCGAACAAATATTATTTTGTGAGATTTTCCCCAGTTTGGTTAGATATAGACTTTGTAGGCTAAGTCACTTGATTGTCCAAAAGGAAAGATAATTTCGTGCTTAGGAAGGCACGTAAAGGCTTTGGTCCCGGCTACTATCTACGAATGTAGTCGTTAGACGAGCCAACAGAAGCCTTAGGCGACTCAATAATTCTAAAACCAGGGTTCGTGAGGTCGGCTAATAAAATCCACACGCTAGGCAAGCAAGTACATTTCGATACTTCTTGTCTGCATGTAAGCACAATTCCGTTAACAGCGCATATATATTCCCACCGAGGGGCTCGAGCTTACCCTGACATCAGGGTGAACAGGCCTTAGTCGACCACGCTGGCCCAGTGCAGGTTAGTCAACTTTACACACAACCTTTTAATCCCTCCGGCCGCGTACGAAACCGGAGGGCAGGTGTGTGCAGTTTTCCTTGTTCACGATGTTTTCCCTCACCGCAAAAGCGGCGAATAAACGTACATAATGAATTCGAAAACCGAAAACACATTGGGACGTGCGAGGCTTTAGTCTAAAAGCACATTATGCCGAAATTACGCAACGAAATTCGGCGGCTGAATTTACGTTCGTTCGGCTGTACGCTATTACGCAACGTAATTTCGGGCGTAATCACAACGAACTCCGGTCGCGTAAATTCGGCCGTAGTATGTTTACACACTTAAAGCCGCAAACTTCCGAAGATAAGATAAGTTTATAAATCAATGAATAATAAAACTTACCAATGCATGTAGCATACAACAAAATCAATACTTCAGTTTTATTGTAAGTAAATTTGGTGGGTGCGTAGAGAGCTAAATTGTAGTTGATAATGATGACTGATAGCAGGAAAACCAGTGCAAATGTGACGTTGATTACTCCATACACGAAATACGTCAACACCAAAGTTGGTTTCCTCTGTAAATTTTTAGCAATGTTAATAATAAAGTGGGAACATATCACACCACCCCAAACTAAAGTCAAACATTCCAAAATTCAATATAATTTTATTCATAGGATTTTTTTACAATTTTTCCCGTGGAATGAGTAATTTTCCCGCAGTAAATGGTAACCTATGTTTTTTTCCAAGGTCTATTCTATCTTTTTGCCAAGTTTCATCAAAATCGGTTCAGTAGTTTCGGAGCCTGTTCATTTATTACACGCTTTATATTAGCTTCACTTGTAAGTAACTATGTATGTAAGAAAATCTTGGAATCTTAATTTGACCCACTTCCTGGTCTTCGATTAGGATGAAATTTTGCACACGCTCTGAGTTTTTAAGACAATACATGACTAGTTAAGAAACGTCATTACAAATCCGATATGGCGGCCTCCCCACTTTATGTATGAAAAAAATCTAATCTAATTATTATTATTATTATATAAATTAAAATTAAAATTATTATTATTGATAGAGCGTGAAGCGTCTCCTTTTCAGCTTGAGCAAAAACAATATTTTGTCTATTCGTCCATCTATTCTCTACAGTTCAGATTTCTCAAACTATTCTCGTAAATTTAGATAGTCGGATCTTTCGCTATTCTGAACTTTCCTGACGAGCTTCTTTTAATGGCGAAGTTATGTATGATGATTGCCAGCTAGCTAGGTCTACGAATGATGCTGTAGTCGCATAATATCTCAAACATTTCACGTATAATTTTGTGAGCAAGCTCGAATTAAAAACAAAAAACATACCTACATAATATTCGTACGCTGTTTTTCCTAACTAAATAGACTTAAAATCAAAATATATATTTTTTACTGGCTCATTACGTGTGCTCTAAGCTCACGAAGCCACGAGTCATTAATTCAAAGTTACTTACCATTTTCAGCCCTTTTAGAAGTATGACACAGAAGGCATAGCTGATAGTGGTATACGTTATCATCAACAACAAGATGCTAATGCAAAACCGATTAAGAAACTCATCTTCAGGATAAATAAATCTGAAATTCGCGGCTCGGTACAATCTTTTACACAATTCCAGTATGAAGGCAAAGCTTCCAAATGCAGACAGGATCTGAAACATGATGATGATGATAGTTATGAGCACTACAAAATTTTCTTCAGTTTCGTTACTGAAATCTTCGATGGCTCCTCGTACTTTTAAAAATACGTGATTTTGTAAATCTTGCATCAGTGTTCTGATTGTTAGGTCTTTGAATATTCTTTGAATAATATTATTATTCTTATTATTATTATTATCATATTCTTAAAATTAGATGTAGCATCATTCAATATTGCATTCAATGGATGTGTGATGGGACATATAATAATACTAGCTTTACGGCACGCGGCTCCGTCCGACCGCGTTAACAGTTTTTTCCTTGCGAATAAGGTATGATGTATAAGCTATATTATTGTAAAGTTCCATTAAAATCTATTAAATAGTCTTTGCGTGAAAAAGTAACAAACATAAATATAAATATATCATACATCCATCCTCACAAACTTATTAGAGGATGTTTTATGCGCAGTCACATCATTAAAATAATGCGCTAAGCTCGATTTTTCCGTTTTTAATCTCAAAACCCTCTTGCTCATACAAGGAAACTATAACACATTATAGCTCAGTAGCTACGTTAACAAAGTATATAAATATAATGATAAATAGGGTGTGGCCACTGGCGCTACACGTTTTAGGAATGTGACCCTGTAAAAAAAGTGCGTTTATTTTACAATTTATTTGCCATCATTTGCCTTCCCTGGATATTCTTTTACCAGACTCTTAATATAAGCCGCGTGCCGCGTACCCACAAAAGTGTGTTACTGTCTGTCTCTTACAAAGACGGTGCATCGCGACAATCGTTAACGCGACCGTTTTTATCGCGAAGAAGCAAGTATTTAGATTTCGGTTTTTTATGGATTCGTTATCGTCAACTAATTGAAACGATGTTTTAATTACAAATTTAGACTAATCGCAATTTAGACCAATTGTATTAGTAAAATAATATTGCTGATTTAGCTTTAAATGCATTGACGTCATGAGGCTTGGTAAATTCAATTGACATTGTAATAATTGGGATAATTTCCTCATTTAAAATACGTTTCGAGTAAAAAAAGAAGTACTTACAGCAAAGATCCATGCAAATATCTTGACTATATACTCGACGCTATCTTGAGGTTTTTTATTCTTTACACGTTCGACAACTATTATGTTCTCGATTACATTTTGAAGAGCGAATTTGGAATTATCTTCCGACTGTATGATAAATTTTTCAGCGGCATTCTCTGGTTCCGCCCTTTTGGGTTCGGGTTTCACCATAACAACCATTTTAATATATATGTATATATATTTCGATTCTTATATATATAATTTTGAGCAAACGTGTTAATAATTACAGGATTGTATTGTCGAATGAGTTCGATTTAATGCTACTCGACTGAAACAGGAAGGAAAATTTTGTTAAACTAGTTTTTGTCCGCGGTTATAACCGAGGGATTTTAAACCCAACGATAAAAATAGTTTATTGAGTAAAAAAGAGTTTGTGTTCTTTTCAAAACACGATTCTACCGAATTGTAGGACTCCCGACTAAAGGATCTAAAAAGCATCATCACATTATAACTATTTTCTTTCCTTTGGTTTTACTTTGTTTTAAAACTTTATTTTTTCTTTAAATATTGGACCATCAATTTATCTGTGAGAATGAAAATGAAAATGAAAATGAAAAATGTTTTATTCGAAGTAAGATTTTACAAATCACTTTTCGACGTCGAGGCTGTTTTTTGGTGAGGCTCTTCCTGCATGATTATCCATATGAGCAAACAATCATTTTGTATATACTCGTACCTATATGTAGTGTTATATTTAAATATTATAGTGTGTAATATTATATTGATGCCAATAATGAAGTCACTGCGGTTGTTTATTTATATTAATAACTTGGAATTAATTGTACTTATAATGAAATAAGTAATTATAACTCTTTCTTTGGCGATAACTTGTTAGTTATTCAATTTATTAAACTTTTTAGGTCTAAAAACGTACACTTTTTTACAGGCTTTATTAAAGGTAAGGCGGGTTATAAAAGGTAACAGCAGGTGTATTTTTTTTACATTCTAAGTTGCCCGCTAGAAATTGTTAACGTATAATAAGATGGCCTACTTTTCGTTCAAAAATATACAACAATAATAATTCTATAATTATGTTTGTAAACGCGAATAACATATGCTAGAACACGAATAACCGAATAACCAAACTACACAATAATGTGTTTGTAGCATCTTATACCAACATTAACAACGTACTTATATCACCTTATATGCCGTAGTTCTTATCTAATTAAATGCATTTTTATTTATTTCATTTTCAAACGTATAATGTATATTTTTATGCTTTCGCGTCGTTCAAACTACTACGTTACGATATATAATTATATTAAGAAAGGTGATTACGTGCTTCGGAAGGCACATAAAGCCATTGGTCCCGACTATAGTTATCTACAGGATGTTTAGAGTTTAGAGCCATGTTAGAAGCCTAGGCGGCTCATTAATTCTAACACCAGGGCACAGATAATATAATACTAGTTACACTAACCAGGGTTTGTGTGGTAGGTTAACCTCGAAATCCACACGATAAGCAAGCAACTACGTCACATCACAATGTATTCTTTTTTTAACACAATAAAACAAAAGCAATAAATTTCGACAACTCATGCCCTTTATTTTTGACATTGGGTGATATTGGCTTAACTATCAAGTAAGAACTTATCCTAGTAATTCAGATCAGTTTAATAAAGGACAATAAATTATAAAATAAAACAACCTCATACATTTGTTCATGATACAACATTTTTACTGACACCTTCATTGTAATATCAGCTTAAAGACTTCCACTGTTGATTAAGATATAAAAAACATGAATAAAAAAAGTAGTGAAAAAAGTAAGTAAAGTAATAAAGTAAATTCTATTCTATTCTTGAGTTCTTTAATATTTACATAGCTACTATCCAGCGATAAACCGCGATTCTTCTGATTGTTGGTAACCTACAATAGGTATACATAATATTTAAATTTCACAGCAAATTAAAATATAAACTAAGACCTAAGTAATTAAAAACTCGTCATATAAACAACTAAAATGCTTATACGTACAAAAACACACGCTTTTGGCTTCATGTTAAGCCTTACGGCTCGATTTTCCTTCACAAATTAAAGAAGCTGCCTTGATCAAACAAGTTGTTGAAATCAATAACAGGACATAACATTAAAAAAACAAACAGTACTATTTAAAGCATGTTCGTGATCAGTCTTGAGAAAAAAACTAAAATTTATAGGTATAGTCATTTCCTTTTTCCTCAAACATAATTTACCTACACTATCACAAGCCATTTAAAACGGCGACAAAATCACATCGCATATAAAATTCGTGAAACAAAAACCAGTAAAACAAATCCTTTTTTTCTTAAAAAAAGTATTGTTTAACATTTTTCGTTGAGACTCATGTGGTTAAAACGCTCGATGCCTTTCTGAAGCTCCAAATAAGTGTGGCGTATCATATGGAGGATCGCACAGTAGATAACTGCAAAGAAATAAAACGGGTTGAAATAAATATGAATAATACATACACACACAGACACACACAAACACTCATTAATGAGAGACATTAATGATAATGTGAGAGACAGTAATGAAATCAAAAGTATGAACTTTTGATGACTCTGTGATGACGTAAAGCCGTCTGGCCGTTGGTCCCGACTATATCTACGGATGTACCTAGTTGTAATCGTTCATAGCCACTCAACATACCCGGTCCACGCGTGACAGACATAATTTTGTCGTGCGTATTCTCTTATCCTATTGGAGGGATATTTCAATATGGCGGGTTTTTTGACAGTTAAATGTGCGACAAACTTTTGTCATAGCACTGCATGTTAGGGGCAGATGTCATGTCATAATAATATCGTGAGGCAAATCTTTCGACTAAAAGGATGATACTTATTTTATTACTCATCGAGTGGGTTTTTAAGAGGACCCATCCCCACAAACCTTGGTGTCAGAATCATAGAGGTATCCATCCATGGTCAGAATTATTGAGCCGCCTAACGCTTCTGACACGGCTTGAAATGAAAGGGTCCGGCCGTTAGGCCTTTGCCTCGAATTTTGCGGGCAGCAGGGCGGCGGCGGCAGCGGCGCGAGCGGTCACCGTTTGACTAGGAGTGCACCGCTCGTTGCCCGCTCCCGCGCCTCTGTTTTCGAGAACCGGCCCATAGATCCTGCCGCTCCCGCGCCGCCGCCGCCGCCGCCCCGCTGCCCGCAAAATTCGAGACCGAGGCCTAAGGGCCCCATTCCGGTACGCCCCCGGCCGTGACGCCACCGAAAAACCGGCGGCTTGCCGACCAACAGATTTTAGATTGTAGTGGCGTCACGGCCGCCGGGGGCGTACCGGAATGGGGTCCTAACAGCCGGACCCAAATGAAGGACGTCCTAATTGAGTTTAATACAAATATACTTTAACACAAAAGGAAAATATGTGCTATGAATGTAAAACAACAGGAAAAAGTAAATATTGGCCAATTTTAAACTTATGTTTAAAATGTTGTGCAACACTTATGTAAGACTAGCTGTCCGCCCACGGCTACGCCTGCATTGTTTTTTTATTTATTTTTTATTATAATGCACTTCTCACAAGGGGCTTTTTTTTATTTGACCTATGCTAGTGTTTAATAATGTCTAGTAATGCTTCTTGAACAAGTCCGGTGAAGCTTGATTTGTCGTACTTTTTCGACACTAGCAGCAATAAAAAAAGCTCCTTATGAGAAGTGCACCTAATGCGAAATATACATTTTGCGTCGAGCGCTCATTTTGCGAAGTGCACATTCTTGCATCAAACTCCCTTCTACGACACTTGGTAGGAAGACATGCGATGGTCCTATTCTGAAACCAGGACTAGTGTCTTCCTTAGTTGCCTTCTATGACACCTAATGGGAAGACAAGGATTGGTTCTATACCATGAAGTCGGGACCACACGGCGTCTTCCTTAGTCGCCTTCTACGACAACTTATTGGTTAGACTTGGGATGGATAAAGCAGCATCTAGTACTGTGGCATCGTCATGCCATCTCTTTTGCTTGTCTGGCTGCAAGTACATTCTAAATTTAAACCCATAACAATGTTTAAACCTTTTTCGAGACATATTTATTTTCTTGTATTGTGTCAGTTTGATTTTGATATCTTCCTGCTCCAGGTCTCGCCTGGACAGGATAGTTCATGACAGTGAAGAGTTGAGGGAAATATCCCTTTCCCATATAAATTTCTTTGAAGTGTTATTAGTGTGCTGTGTTAAAAAAGTGAAAAAAGTGAAAATTTAAAGTAACAAGATCTTGTGATTTTTGAGGCAGCCACATCAACTTCCTTATCGTCACCCTGAGAAAACCACGTATGTGCTTTCAAGATAATTTTACAGTAGACACAAAAAAACTATCTACTGAAAAAAATGTATGATAGGTAAATATTAATTCTGTTGTTTGTTAGTTAAATGATTATTTTTAGAGCTTTAAAACAAATGCGAAAATTTTATAAGTGAAAATACAGCGAGTTTTTTGCCCAATTTGTAAAAAAAGGAATTAGACAAAAGCTGTCCTTTACGAGGTTTTCTCAGCAGTACACAAAGTTGGTACATACTGTACGAAAGAAAATATTTTCTAAAGTCCAATACTCACGATAAATGACGAGAACGATGGCGTAGATGTAAGACAGAGATGGAATGCCGACTCCAGCACTGGCCAAGATCAGAAGGGCGAACAGACCCAAAACCACCTTCACAACGCCGAATACGTAGTACACCTTGATGTGATGGGGGTTTTCCTAAAAATAAATGAAGAACAAATGAGCAGGTAGGTAAATAAGCAGCAATTTTTGCGCTGCTCGGCAAAGTGTGCGCGTAGGTTAACGTACAGTTCTTTTTTCAACTTTTTTCTGAAGGCAATCGTTAAATTTCTTTCTTTTCGATTGACTTCAGATAGTCTTTTTTTAATTAGAGTATAAACAACTAGCTTTCCGCCCCGCGGCTCCATCCGTGTTAACAGTTTTTCCCGTGGGAATGAGGTATTTTCCCGCGGTAAAAAGTAGCCTATGTCACTCTTCATCATTTCAAGTAACTCGATGCCGAAAATCTCGATTGGTTACTTAGTTAGGGCGTGAAGGAAGGCCGAACAAACAAACACACTTTCGCATTTATAATAATATTAGTATGGACCAATATATTAATTAGTAAGTATGGCAAGTCCGGTGAAGCTTGATTGGTCGTACCTTTTCGACACAAGCATAGGTCAATTAAGAAAAGAAAAAAAAAGTGAGTATGGATTGTTACCTTACGAATGCCGTTCATGAGGAACGAAGAGAAGAGTAAAGTAGCGACCGACATGAGCAGTCCAAACACAATGATGCAAACTTGAACAGCCATCATCGCAAGATGTTCGAAGCGCTTCGCATCGTGGTCTCGGACATCTACATAGTAGGTGTAAAACCCGGTGTTACATATGTAAACCACTCCTCCGACTAACATCAGGCACGATATAACTGCCATTATCTGGAAAATAATACACAGTTGAAAAAAATGCTTTTGTTACGTTCTGCCACAGAAAAATCTCGTTCAGAAGATGAAGATGATTCAAATATTTCCTTTCGGCTCATAGGACCACTTCCCAAAAAACAACTTGTTTCAATTTTTAATCCCAAAACTGTTGGGGCAGAATAGAACTTCCCAAAATGTACATTTTTGATTCTTATAAGGACCACTTCCCAAAAGATCGCAACTTCCTAAAATGACTACCTTAGAGACTTGTCTCAAATAACCCTTCCTTTGTCGGCTAAAATGGTTTCTTAGATGGTTCCTGGTAAAAATTAAGGAGCCGAAAGGAAAGGTACTATTTCGGATCGAGCTGCCAACTGCAACTGCCGACAGCATATGCAGCGGCTGCACTACTATTTTGTATGTAATGATGGGAAAAGGCAATTTTTATTATGCTACTAGAATGTCTGCTTGAAATGATAGTTTTGTTGTCTTGAGCAGTTTTCATTGCACATGATGACGAGGGTCTGATGATGGAGCAGGACAGAAGATAGCCACTTTATGTAAAAAGCGCTGAGATAGTCGAGAGTCGTGTGGGCAGGTTTATTCGTGCACTTTTCGTTACTTATATGACGATGGTCTAATTATAAATTTAATTAAAAATATACTAGTTTTTACCCGCAACTTCGTCCGCTTTTATACTTTTTAGTCATTTTCATCAGCCAAGTACAAGCTTGTATTTAAAATATTTTTTTCTTACTTAATCTTGTTTTTATACCTAGTTATGAAAAAAACTTACAAGGTTGAAGACAGCAAAGATGTAAGTTCCAGTTCGGGCCAAGATGCACGCCATTTTGAGTATTTATTTAATTTCTGAAAGAAAAAAAACAATATAATTACAAAAATATTACATGAACGTGGGATATTCATATAAACGATTTGTCGTCGACAAAAATGTATGGAAAATGGCAAATGCGGCTCAATAACTCTGAAATCACGACCCTGTTGTACGTATATTTTATTCTGTGCCTTTACGAAGAAGAAGATAAAGAAGGAACTATAAATCCATATGGTTATGTTTTTATATTACGGAGTAAAAACCTATAACCTTTTTCCATAATGGTCTGTGTGAGTGTTGTGTACAGTTGTTAAAGGGTATATAGGTATTAAGTAAGTAAGTAAAAACACTTTATTGCACACATAGAAAACAATAACAATATCAATACAAGTAAATAGAGTGCGCAAAGGCGGCCTTATCGGCGGCGGTCGTTGTCATTATTGTGTTATCTTCTTATATTTTTTTATTCTGTTTGTCTGTAATTTTACCTATTTAAAGGCAATAAAAAATACAATAAAATAACACATACTACATCAAAAGAAAACAATAACAATATCAACACAAGTAAATAGAGTGCGCAAAGGCGGCCTTATCGGCGGCGGTCGTTGTCATTATTGTGTTATCTTCTTATATTTTTTTATTCTGTTTGTCTGTAATTTTACCTATTTAAAGACAATAAAAAATACAATAAAATAACACATACTACATAAATAATACATAATTATTCATAATATCCTAGCAAGTCCTTGAGTCTTAGATATTAAGAAAACACACATCACCTATTTGTAAAAACAAAGATAACAAGGAAAAATGAAGTTTTAAAAGTATGAATTAATTTTTATAAGGGGAAACCCTCATCTCGGATATCGTAAAGCTAAACGCTACAGGCTTACAAGTGCAATCGAATTTTAAAAACTTGTCTTGATATACCCATCCTTTTCTTTTACCTAAAAATCCCGTTTGTTGGAAAGAGAAAGGTAGATTGCAGACATGTCCATTTAGTGGCCAGGTCAAACAAGTCACGTGGGGTTATCAAAAACTAAGAATAAGATGAGGAAAACCAAACATTTTATTATGATGTTGTGCAGCATCAATTTATCATTTATTAGCATACGTTTCAAAGTCATCGTTTTCCCCAATTAATTAAAAATAATTAATGCTGTCTGTCATAGCCTCTATACATTATCTTTTAGTGAGAGTACAAGATACCAAGCAAAATTGAGGAAAAATATTTGAGTGCCCACGTAAGGCCTGACACATATGTTAATACACCGTGTAATTTAAATGGTTATTTATCCGCAACATAGTTTACATAGTGGTATATATAACTCACGAAACTGAACAACTGTCCATAAGAAAGAAAAATTAAAATCTCAAAAATAATATTCAACTTTTCATATAAACTTCATTTACGTGCCTGCGTGCGTGTTCCGTTAACAGCTCATATATGTCCCCACCGAGGGGCTCGAGCCTACCCTGATACCAGGGTGAATAGGCCTTAGTCGACCACGCTGGCCCAGTGCGGGTTGGTCAACTTCACACACAACCTTTGAATTTCTTCGCAGGTGTGTGCAGGTTTCCTCACGATGTTTTCCTTCACCGTAAGAGCGTCGAATAAACGTACATATGAATTCGAAAATCGAAAACACATTGGTACGTGCCCGCGAACTTCGGAATGGAAGTCAACGGGCCTAGCCACTAGGCCAATGATGTGCGTGCGTGTATGACAAGTTAAATTTTAATTTTGAGATTTCAACCTACGTTCCTTAAGGAAAGTTGTTTAGTTTTATGAGTACTACCACTATGTCGCAGATAAACCTGTATCATAATATAAGACACAAAATCCCTGCTTCCCTTCTATATAATATTTTAAATGCGAAAGTAACTCTGTCTGTCTGTTTGTTACGCATGAATGCCAAAACCATTGAACCGATTTTGATGAATTTGGTAAGAGCTAGTAAAAGGATTATTGCTTCACCCATACAGCCATCCTCCTTACACACTTTCGCGTAAAGCACTAACAGACGTCCGGATCGGTGCGCTCCGTACCGTGACCTTGGGTGCCGTCCGGCCAATCACAGACTACTAACGTTCTTCTAAGTAGTCTGTGATTGGCCGGACGGCACCAAGGTCACGGTACGGAGCGCACCGATCCGGACGTCTGTTAGTGCTTTTAGGACGTATTTGTACAGTCAATAGCAGGTTAACCTGGACTCAAACATGCCTCGAGTTTCGGTCAGAGTCAACTTTAAGTTTTCAGTTTCATATTCAGCAGATAAAGGAACTATAATATATTTTATGAAGTCAAAAGTATTTAGCTTGGAATGCACCTAAATAGATAAAAATTGAAAACCTACAGGAATTAACAAAAACAAAAAAATAAAAAATAAATTGAAGGTATTGGATGAATTGGATATTTTATTTTAAAGCCCACCACGCCGACCAAAGAAATAAAAAAGCTGCTCTGTTGGCGCCACGTGTATATTTTTATGTGGCAATAATTCTAATTATTAAAATAAGTTCTATTCTATATCCGCAACATGGCAAAGCTTTTTATTTTTCTGAGCGGGCTTTACATCTAATCAAGTAAACATCATTAGCCAAATTAATATTTACTAAACACATAAACTCACCAAAAAACCGCGTCATAGATAATAGTAAAAAAAAATGAAACTCAAAATAATTACACCTTCGAAAATGAACTTTCTCATTTTACAACAAAATAAGAAAACGGCATCACATCCGTCAAACTTCCAACGCATTTAAAAAACTATTTATAAAGATTCTTTGAAAGCTTACCTTGTATTTTGTTAATCCGATAAAGTGAGTGCACAACAGCTGGATAGCAATTTTCGTCAACAGATACGAAACACGACTTCACGACTTCGAATTCTGAGACCGAATGGTGTAAACAAACTGCGCGGTGTATTATTAAAAGCTCCAAAAAACCTATTGTGTGAAGTTAGCTGCAGTTTGAACCAGCTATTACAAAACCAGCCAAGCGTGTCTTACGAATTAATTTGGAGGGTTCC
>CAOKYR010000089.1:0-23491 GCA_948473455.1 Teleiodes luculella | reverse complement strand
CGGCAATGGACGTTGTAAACAGCGTCGTCGCGTAGATCGCTCAGTAGCGGTGCGCGCGCGCCGCTCGCTATTGATAGACTTCCTGGTTCGCATGTATTATGGGCGGCCTTGCGTCTGCGCGTGGTCTTGTGCGACCTCGGGGGACAAGCAGGATTCCGACATGGTCTCCATTGCCATCATATCGCCTCTCGTCATGATGGTAAATCCATGGCAGTCGATAGGGAGTGTCCATAATTTACGTGAGGTTTTTTTCTTTTAATTTTCTGTCCCTCCTCCCCCTGGTGAGATGTCGTGAGATTTTATTCAACCCCCTCCCCCATCCCCCAATCTCACGTGAGATTTTCAAAGTGTGGGTTTCTTACGTAAACGCGTTGGATTGTTATTGTAAAAAGAAATAAAAATGCTTCGTGCTTTTATTTACGACTAGTTAAGACTAGTAATCAATATTGCTGAGAGTTTAATTATAAGTCTAATAAAAGTTTCACAATAGAATATTTATATTGTAACTAGATTAAATCTTAAGCGTGTACAATCTGGATTAAATGGACCAAAATAGTAGGTATATATATTTTTTGTTTCAATTAGAAAAAAAATGCGTGATATTTGCCGACTTAAGATTAGTCTCTTTCTAACTTAAGATTAGCAACCCCTCTCCCCTCCTTAAACATCTCGTGTGATTTATGGACGCCCCCAACACTTGTATGAAAAGTTCTATCGATGAACTATATTATCTTCTTATTGTGTCGATGGCTCTTTAAAGTCAAAGTCAAATTTCTTTATTCATCATAGGCTTTTTTAAACACTTAATGACGTTATATTAGAAGTTCAGAGGCTTTGCTGACAACAGGACCGGCTCTCGTCTCAAGCGAATGTACAAATCTCAGCAATAAAAAGAGATCAAACAACCTAAAGGAGGGGATGCGATATCAGTTAATGTTAGTAGTTAGGTTCGCGCAAAGTGTACGCTGCAGTGGAGAATAACCCGCCGGAGAAACTCCATATTGTGTCTCTTCAGATTCATTTGCATTTTGTTGGCCCACTGTTTTGCCATCTCTGGTCGCATTATCAAAAGCGTTCATGAGCTCCAGTTCTGAACTATTTTGGAGTATATTATCAAGTGTCAGGGCATGCCGGACACGAAGTTATGGGGCTATGATCGGTGAAGTTTATCCGTACTCAATTAAAGGTTCAAGTCCGACTCATTTTATTATTATACGAGTACATACCTAATAGTGAAAAAGTTCTACCACCGAAAATAAATCTTCTTGAGTCAGTGAATAGTTCAGACCGTGAAACTCTCTTAAAAATTCTGAACTTTATAAGTCATTTTGTGGTTTGAAATAAAAGTTGATATCCTCACTACCGAAATAAGCTTTCCAAAGCAACTTTTGTGGATTGTATTTATTATCATTTGTGGTGAGCAGTAAAGTATATTATATACTTACTCTTGTATGTAAGTATCCCATTTTTTCTTGCTTATCGTGTTGGTTAACCTACCTCACAAACCCTGGTGTCGGAATTATAGAACCGCCTAAGGCACAAGACATGGCTCTCATAACCACAACATCCGTAATAATCAGCTTTACGTGCCTTCCGAAACTCGGAATCATTTATCTTTTCGGACAATTAGGTGATTCGGCCTGCAATTCACTATCCGTAGTAGTAAGAAGAACAGTGTAAGAAGCTAGAAGACTGCGTATTGGGGTCTCTACTAGATCGCCGCCAGATTTAGAGTCGACCCAGTTTGGAACCTGCGCACGATTCCCGCGGCTCGGGTCGGCGCCCGCTACACACCGATAACACTAGAACTACTATCAATACCACGTGGCCACTGTAGATATTACACGATATTTATTTGATACCCAGCACAATATACCTGTATAGTACAAAAAATAAATTAAATATTCTATCTCGGTAACAATACAAAATGTAGGTCAAGTCAGGTACCTACTAGTCCACCGTATGGTTCTCGACAGGGAATTAAACGCCGCTTACCAAGCGTGGGTCATAAGCAAGAGAGAAGCCAAAGTCCAGCAATAGACTGTTCTAGGGATCCGTCAAAAAAATAATCTTATCAACATGCTAAGTCGAGGAGTCGAGGTCCGAGGGTTGGTTGGTCAGGTTAGATTAGATAGGTTTCCTAGAGGAACCGAAAGTCCAGGGAAGCTTGATCGTCGATTTTGCGATACAAGCGTAGGTAAATTAAAAAGCATATTGTAGGGATATGTTGTGGTGCAATGTCAAGTGCTGCGGCCACAGCGCAAGCTTTCAAATCACCTTATTACTCACTAACTTTCCGCCCCGCGACGCCGCCCGCGTTAATAGTTTTTCCCGTGGGAATGAGGTATTTTCCCGCGGTAAAAAGTAGCCTATGTCACTATCCATCCATTCAACTAACTCTATGCCTAAAATCAAGTCGATTGGTTGCTTAGTTAAGGCGTTAAGGAAGGACACTTTCGCATTTATAATATTAGTATGGAAGTATGGATTTACTCCCTGTATTTCAAAGGATGCCGTTTGACGTTCGGCAAAATGTTGCCATAATCCCCCGCGCATGAGATTGTCGCCGTTGTTGACTACTACACAGATAAAATCTGCTGTTCATTCTATGTATCGCTATAAGTCGCCTCTTGTGGGAGGGAAGAGTTACAAAATGGGTTGGATTGGTCCATACCAATTCTGATCCGGGACCCAGAACTACTGGTGATTGATTTCGCTAAGTGTGAAAATCCGTAAATAATAAGTTTCAAGTTTTGACTCCAAGGGTGGTCCAATAGTAATTGAATAGTATAAATCACAACATGGCAGCAAGCACGCGCGCACGCTGTCGTCTCGCGCATGCGTATTGGCGCCCGATCCGGGTATTTCGAGACCGGAACAACCGCCCGAACCCCGACCCCCGACCCTCCCACTGCGAATACCACTATCAGAATCGGATCAAGGCAACGCATTCTTTTGTCAATAGCAACTCCACAGAATAGATAATAGTATTCCAAAAAAGAATTGCACACAAGTAATACGGCTAGAGACTCACTGAAAACTTATCGTCAAATCACACTACCCTATCGATCCTCTTACCGTATGTAATTAGTTTTTATTATATTTTTTTACGCTAATAGTACCTAATAGTAAATGCCTTAAGAGGCATAATGCTCAACGATGGGCAAAAGAATGCTAGTAAAGAAGAGATAATAAAAAAAAACATAAATATTTGTTTCTCTTTCACGAAGAAAGGGCTTGATCGTTTTGCGTTGCATCCTACCGTCTCAACTTAATACGTCATTGGTTGAGAACCACAACGTAACCCCAAATTGTACAGACGTGACCCGTCGTGACCCCTTCTAGTCAATTTGGCCTGCGTCAAGCTGTCTCTAGCGCACACGATTTTAGATTCTTCACTTTTTTATATCCTGATGCCAGTTAACAAAAAGGCTAATGTTCCATAAGCCAAGGCTGAAGATTTTCGTTGGCTTGAAAGATATCACATCCAACTAGCCCCATGGCTGGTTCCAGACTACCTCTATAGATCCATTCATATTTTATTTAGTTTTAATCTTTTCTTCGAATCGATATTGTGGAACTGTTTAATTTAGATTTCAATCGGGCGATAGAGGTTCACTGCTAGAAGAAATTCAAAGGATCTTTACAACGACCAGTCCTACACATCATGCTCTCATTATTTATCATCATTATTTCAGCCTGTGGACGTCCACTTCTGGACAAAGCCCTCTCGCAATGATCTCCACAACAATCCAGCGCCTTCCCGTGACCCTTACCAGGTCGTTGGTCCACGATACGTATCCTTAAAATCTTTTTGCCCCAACGGGCGCCGGTTCTGCGCGCTCTTATTATTATAAATTATTGTATAAATATTGTATGTGTAATTATTTTGTCCATCTTATACAGTAATCTCTGCATCAGCCGGCCCCGTCTGCCTATACTCAGTACAAGGACTGCAGTTTCTCATCTTATTACCACTTTTAGCGTATGATTAACTGGTTTCTATACCAGCTAATTGCAGTGTTTAACGCTGGCGTGCTGGCGCAGGCGGGTTATCGTGATTGTCATAAATACTAAGGATATTTGCCCGCACCACGACACATGGGGACAACTAAGAAAATGGGGTTTTGTTAAGACGATTCAAAAAAGAAAATCTTAAAACATACAATGAATGCCTTACCTAAACATTTAAGTGAGTATCGGTGGTCCGTTTACTTTGCAGCACAGATAAACCATGCCTCTATTGCTATTATTTATATTTTTTGTCCGCCCCGCCTTAATTTGTGAAGCGCATCACTTTTCCGGTTGCACTAAATTAGATGTTTTTTTTTCATGTTCTTCATTGTCAAGATTAAATTTGTATGAGCTTTTTGCAGCAGAAATACTTAGATCTCATTCCCACGGGAAATAACCTTTCTCTTGCAGTCGGGTATAAATTATAATACGTGGTAAAATTAAGGTAATGTTTAATTTTTTATTAAATATGTTATTTTACCAAATTGGTTACAATTTTACGTTATCAAGTTTGAAATCAAATGGCCTTGTGTTCAGTGGTGCTTGTTTAGTGTGACATAAGCGATATTCTGACAACCTATCATTAGTTAGGAACACTAAAACAAAGATAGGCGAAGGAAAACGTTCGGACGCAGAATGACTAATACGCACTTTGACTTACGATCACGATACCCATAGGCAAATACGATTAATCCCCCCAACTAACCCCCCCCCCTCCCCTTGTGCGTATTTAACTTACACATACATGGGTTTTTCGACTTCCGAAAGGGAGATATTTAATGTAAACGAAAACCTCTTTGATGAAAGTCACTGAAGTCTAGTGCATGGCTAGACTAGATACTTGCCTATAATTTCGTTCTTATTTCTGTAAGCGATGGTGTTCGAAATTATTATAAATAAATTCAGAAACTAATTATATTATAGAAATTATATATTATCATCTGTTGATAACATACGTAGTTTTACCTGTGGTTTTACGCTGAACCACATAGAAAGTCGAATTAAAATTGAAAGCAAATCAATTAAACTGGCGATATTTGTACAAAATATACGGAAACAAACTTTCTGTCATTACTAAACTTTCAAAACATACGAAAACGGTAAATGATTTCCAAATAAATTAAAAGTTATTGGTGGAGAACGGTCGCTTGGATGAACAGTACCGAGATTGGTGTCCAATGTGTTACCGCGGTACAGTTTGACAACGGTGGTGCCACTAGCGGTTGCTGTGGAAAGTCGCTCTATTTATATTATAAACATTCAATTAAAAAATTAATTAACCCGTTACTTAGATCTTTGCAACAACTAGAAAAGAGCTGATAATCTTCATTCATTCATTCAAAATTTAAGAGCAGGGGGCTCTTGTCCGTGGAGTAATTTCCACCTCTTTCTGTCCATAGCCAGTTCCTTGACTTCCTGGTACGACACGACTTCAACTTTTTCCTTCACTTGGTTTAAAAATGTGCTGTAATCTTCAAATGGCTGAATATTATTTTCTTGGTCCTAGCTAAGAACACTCTCGATTGTGTGTGTGAATATCGGCGCATCTGTTTAGGAGGTACGATGCCACAGACAGACACACACATCAAACTTATAACACCCCTTTTTCGTCGGGGGTTAAAAAGAACAACCACATCAATATTTCTAAAACATTATACTTAGAGTAACATAAACACTTATTTGAATCAGTTCTGCTGATGCTTTCTTGTAATATTATAAACGCGAAAGTTTGCGAGGATGGACGTTTGGATGTGTGTTACTGATTCACGCAAAAACTACCGAATTGATTTTAATGAAACCTTACAATTAGTTACAATAATATAGCTTATACATCAGAATAACACATAGGCTACATTTTACCGCGGAAAAATACCTCAATCCCACGGAAAAAACTGGTAAGGTGGGCCGAGCCGCGGGGCGAAAAGCTAATTGGACAATAAAGGCGTCGTACATTACATAAGTATCACATTAAACGAAAAATCTGTCTGATTGGTTTCGTACTCTTTCAGATCATACTTTGTTTCTACCAAGAGTCTCGCTTATCGAATGGGGGCCTTTGGGCTAGGGCACTAGCTTTTGTTTTCAACTTCTAATATGCCTTTTTAATTTGAAATTGATGTCGGATTTCTTGTTTGTTATTTTCTTATGAATGAAATAACTTACGTTTTGTGCATTATGAAATCTGGTGGGAAAAATAACCTGAAATCCCAAACTCCTGTTTCTATATGACTATTATGCTTTCTTGCCTAACCGGCTAGATCGATTATGATGATTTGTAGGATGATACTCGAAAACAGTATATTTTTCATCTTAATTAAATACCTTATTTCTGGGGAAAGTTAGCATCCGTACTAATATTAAAAGGAAGTTGAATTTTAACTGGTTTCGCTATTTTTCAGACGAATGATAAATTATTTATTTCTTGATATACATATTATAGTCATACATAGCGCTACAGTTAGCTTGACTAATACCCACCATACTGTGTAGTACAACATTGAACCGTCTCGTGGCGTGACGCATACTGCTCGCTAAATAAGATAAGGACCTAGTACTAAAGGTAGCCTACAACGCCTCGCGTCAGTCGTAAGCATCTTCACTTATTCTATTTTGAACTTCAAATCTATGTATTTATATAAGGTTCAAATTTTGATTCCATGCTATTGCTAGATCGCACGCGACTAGGGTTGCCAGGTCGCCAAACCTAATAGCCGGACAGACCAGCCAGTTAGGCCGGACATTTGGGTAAAAAAGCCGCACACCACACCGGACACCTTACATAATTGCGGATTTTGTGTTTTAGTATTAATAGGTACGATAATTTTTATTATTACCAAAAATCTTGTTAAGCCCAATGATATGAATTCCAAATCTGTCTATGTAGGTAATTTATTGACCGAGCTAGTGCGAAGCGTCTCCGTTTCAGCTTGGAACGGCTTTCGGATGTCATTCTTTAACTTTGTCAATCTGTTTTCCTCTACAGATCGCATTAAGACCCGATTCTCGTGAAATCGTTTGCGAAATGATAAAAACCGGAAACCGTTTATTTTGGCCGGACAGGCAATCAAAAAGCCTAACTATGTCCGGCTTTATCCGGACGCCTGGCAACGCTACACGCGACTCGCGACCAACGACGCGACTGACGCGAGGCATAAAGTCTACCTTAAGACCTTACACTGACTTTTGAAACAAATAGGTTTATGATCATCCCTGTGCGCCTGGCCTGCATACTACAGAAGTGTGTAAAACTCGAGATGGTGTCAAAATGCGATATAGTTTCAGAACTACTATAACTTTTATGTCACTCTGTCGCGTTTTAACAACTCGAGCTTCTCGAGCGTTACGCGCTAGACCTACTGGTGTCGCGACAAAATTAGCAGTGTGTAACAGGCCTTATAAAATGAAACTTTATGTCCAAGTTCTTGTTGAGATTTATATTGAAAGCACTTGTCATAGTTGGATTAGAAAGTACCATATTATTTAATAATGACCAAAGTTGTACCAATAATATAAACGCGAGAGAATGAATAGACGAATGTTTTTTACTCATTCACGCATTTACCGGACGAATTTAGATACGAGTATATGAGAATATCAGATAAGCTACTGTTTACCGCAAGAAAAATCCTATAAAATAGAATGACAATATGAGCAGATAGTTTACAATTTTGAATAAGGGTGGCACTATTCCCAAACGGGTATTGCTTCCAGATCATAAATTGTGCAAAACCTCTACTTTACACTCTGAAATCAGTAGGTATTTCATATTGCGGTCAAGCGACGATAATCGTATGAAAGTGTCTGATGTCATCCACTGCAGTCCACAGGTGCTATATACTTGACTTAACGTGTCGCACGGTGATGTAAATCGTCCAATGGTACAAGTAAAGTACCTTTTTCTATCATCGCGTATAATCTGAGTAACTTTAATTTAAAAGATCTTGAAATAAAAATATACTCAAATAAAAACAATGTTGATGCCATAAAAAAATAGTTTTTTAGTACGAGTATTACACGTATACTATGTCAAGTATACGTTTAAAGCAAGCTTTTGTTAAAGGCCTTCTGTTCTAGTTTCTGTATTGGTGCCAGTAGAGATCATTGTGTTGTATTGACTGCTGATTGTGACGTCACGTTTCCAGGATGGAGATAAAGGCAGAGCCAGGCATGGAGGTGGCCGTCCCCCGACCGGTGAAGGAGCGCAAGAAGCACGACCGCTTCAACGGCATGAGCGAGGAGGAAGTGGCGCGGCGGACGCTGCCCGACCACCTCACTGACAACCTCGACATCATCATTGTGAGTACGGTCGCAGCACTGATACAACAACCACCACTAGCAACAAGCACGCCCGCTGCTACACGAGCGAGGAGGAAGTGGCGCGGCGGACGCTGCCCGACCACCTCACTGACAACCTCGACATCATCATTGTGAGTACGGTCGCAGCACTGATACAACAACCACCACTAGCAACAAGCACGCCCGCTGCTACACGAGCGAGGAGGAAGTGGCGCGGCGGACGCTCCCAGACCACCTCACTGACAACCTCGACATCATCATTGTGAGTACGGTCGCAGCACTGATACAACAACCACCACTAGCAACAAGCACGCCCGCTGCTACACGAGCGAGGAGGAAGTGGCGCGGCGGACGCTGCCCGACCACCTCACTGACAACCTCGACATCATCATTGTGAGTACGGTCGCAGCACTGATACAACAACCACCACTAGCAACAAGCACGCCCGCTGCTACACGAGCGAGGAGGAAGTGGCGCGGCGGACGCTGCCCGACCACCTCACTGACAACCTCGACATCATCATTGTGAGTACGGTCGCAGCACTGATACAACAACCACCACTAGCAACAAGCACGCCCGCTGCTACACGAGCGAGGAGGAAGTGGCGCGGCGGACGCTGCCCGACCACCTCACTGACAACCTCGAAATCATCATTGTGAGTACGGTCGCAGCACTGATACAACAACCACCACTAGCAACAAGCACGCCCGCTGCTACACGAGCGAGGAGGAAGTGGCGCGGCGGACGCTGCCCGACCACCTCACTGACAACCTCGACATCATCATTGTGAGTACGGTCGCAGCACTGACACAACAACCACCACTAGCGACAAGCACGCCCGCTGCTACACGAGCGAGAGGAAACTACTTGCTAACCCGATCAGAATACACCGTTATTGGGTAAAAAAGATCACTTTCTAAAGCTTTCCTCAGCTTGATTAAGAAATTACAGGCCGCATCAAACGAAAGATGATCCTGTGCTTCAGAAGGCAGATCCCGGCTGGTCAGAAGACCAGACGTAGGTACGACACAGTTGTTGACAACTTAGGAGCATAAATATCCAACCGACCTCGGTCCTCTACATTCAGTACTCTGTCGCTGTCTACAATCGCCTTCCTACCATAATCTTCTATAAACTTCCTATAATAATATCCCTGCGAACGCCATCGAAACTACTTTAGAACCAGTTTTAATCTAAGACGTCCTTGTTTGTAACCAGTTGTGACATTGAAGATCTTTTCTTCTTCCTCCTTTAAAACTATCTAGCGAATACATTTGACTGTAGTTTGTTCTGACCGTTTTGTGTTGTGCTCAGATCGGGATCAACCCGGGCCTGTTCGCGGCGTATAAGGGGCACCACTACGCGGGCCCCGGGAACCACTTCTGGAAGTGTCTGTACCTGTCGGGGCTCACGCGCGAGCAGATGAGCGCAGATGAGGATTACAAGGTTAGTGCACAGGGCGGCAGAAGTAGCATTATTTGATACTAGCGACCCGCCCCGGCTCCGCACGGGAAAATGGTTATTGTGGGTTATCCTTCAGTATATTATGCATGTATTATACATATAAACCTTCCTCTTGAATCACTCTATCTATTAAAAAAAACCGCATCAAAATCCGTTGCGTAGTTTTAAAGATTTAAGCGAACAAAGGGACATAGGGACATAGGGACATAGGGACGGAGAAAGCGACTTTATTTTATACTATGTAGTGATTACTACAATAGGACGGGTCCCCTCAAATGACAGACTGCGCTTGAAAATGGATGAATACACTCGCTTTTTATTGTTTAACGGATCCTTAGCTTAGTAGTACTAGGTAGTGTAGTATGTTTGCCTTCGAAGTACGGGTCGCGGGTTCGAATCCCGCCCAGGGCAAACATTCGTGACGAGTGCTTGTGTCTGGATGTTGTTTATTTATATATGTTGATATATCTATATCAGCTGTCTGACACACATAGTACAGGCTTTGCCTAATCTGGGGTGAAAGTCTCCACATATTTATATATTTATTTTATTGTTCTCTACTACTTCTCATCCTGTTATCCCTCAGCACATTGATTACTATGATGAGTTCTTCTCCACATAAGACAGCCAATTCTTTTTACTCGCCAGCAATGAACATGCGACTTAACTAAGTGACGTAAATATACTAAATTGCTTCTTCCTTCCACCTTCCATTTGAGTAGCACATTTTTATTAGTAACAAACTTAACAATACAAATTTGTCAATTCGAAGCTACGTAAATTGAAAAGTTATTTCAAACAAGTAAAGTGTGGCTTCATATCCTGAGAAGGAAAGTATGGAGTGACGTCGTTGGTTACCGTTTTCGGTATAATTTGGTTCGGTTTCTGCGTATTTTAACTGATTCTTTTTTTCTAAAAATAGAATGATAACAAGTAACATTCTATTTTCATAAATAAACATACCTTTTTGATACTACAAAAAAACAAAGTTGCGCAAATTACTTAGATACGCTCTCAGATAATATAATTATATGGAGGGAGACATCTCACACATTCATCTGAATTAGCCTATAGAGCCTATACTGTATATTTGGGGGTGCCAGACAGCTGATATACATACGTTACATATCTACTAAAATACATACTACAAACCACGGCAAATATCCCGTTGTATAGCTATGTAAATACATGCCTATGGTGGCACCTTGAAAATTTAAGTGTTTTTTGATTCGATGATCCTCGTAATTTGTACAAGTATGGTATTCAATCTTACTAAAATCTAGTATAGATTTTTTTTTTATTAATGTAGTACTTTTGTATAATGGACACACAAGAACTTGGCACTTATTACGCTGTTTAGCTACCTGTAGCTTTCTCTGTTCCTCATGTACGGCACTGCTTAGCGCTATTACTTTCCTGCATTGCCATCAGTGGTCCGTTTACTTTGCCGTGCAGATAAATCACGCCTCTACTGTGATTTTGCTAGGTGCCGCCTTAATTTATATTAACAAACAACATGCAGATACCAGAGCTCATCACATGAATTTCTGCCCCGGGCGGGATTCGTAACCGCAACGCAACCCTGTGCTTAGAAGGCAGGCGTACGTATTACCACAGGGCAGTCTGATTGATATCTTTCAGGTTTTTGGGGTAAGGCTAGAGCCTTCCGCTCCCCCGCAGGTCCGGTACCTAAACGTCGATTTAGCGAAACGGCAAAGGTCATTAAAAAAAAAAACTATCAGTTGTTTATATTAAACATGCAAACAGCCATTTATGTTAGTAAGTGTGACCTTGGTAAAAACCGCGTCAATGACCCGCCACCACTTGTACTTGAGGTTTTCCCGTTCTATTTGCGTTCGCCCGGCCGACCGACCAGGGAAAACACGACCCATTTATGTAATCAACCCACAACGCAACGCCCCTCCAGGCGTAGGGCTATTCGCATGGTCTAAGAAAACAAGGTTTATCCATTAGACCACGTGACTGACACAAACCTACGTCATCTTGCGCTGTTTATCCTTGTCGAAGGCGTGTTAATAGAAAGGCGCAAAAAGACGTAGGCTTGTGTCAGTCACATGGTCCAACGGTTAGACCTTGTTTTCTTAGACCATGATGGGCTATTCGTATGGCGATTGCTACAGCTGACCGCAAGCTTAGCAATATGTGATGGTTTTTACACAGTATTTTGCAATAGCCAGTCACTGCTAGTCTGATTGAAACTTCTATCTTAAAAGAAATCTGTTGTAATAATACCTATGCTTGGCAGGGTTGGAAATCGCAGTTCTTGGTTACACAGATGAACGCTACTGTTATACCCTGGGCACAGAAGAAAATAATAGTACTAACCCGTACAGAAAGGACACTCACCCCCCGCGCTAAAATGAGTTCCCCGCCCGATATAGCGCCCCACACCCCGCACCCCGCAGGCGCCGCGGGACTCTGCCAGGGGTGTACGGGGGTGTATTACATAGCGCCTAGCGCGATTGACTTGTAGTGGATATTCAGTCAGTTGTTATTCAAAACGAAGTAGCTTGTCAAAACGCGTTTTCTGTATGGAGTGACCGACCAGTGCCCTGGGTTATGTACAGTCAGTATTGCACAGTTAGTGGTGGTCAGATCTGTGGCTTTTTATTATGTGCCTAAACGATAACATGTATGGAAAGCCTACGGAAAACTAAACGTAGAGCCGTCGCGGGGCACACTTAGGAATCTGAAGGATATCAGCATCAGTACCTGTATGTTTAAAACCTCCAAATAAAAAGGTACGATTAGGTATCAACTTTACTGCCAACAAATTACACACCGATTCTAAAATTGTCAAAGCAACATTTGTAGATATTTACTGCTTACCACATTCACAAGGTACTGAAAACAGTGTTGAATGGTCGCAATATTTGTAATCTTCTTCTTATCGTGTCGATGACAAATTGTTTAGATAATTTTGGCCCAGAACCGAGCTACTTCGATTGCATTATCTGTGGCATCCATCAGGTTCTGCTGCGAGCAGGTGGCAGGGCAAGCAGGGTAGGACACTAGGTGGGCCATAGACTGCACCGTCCCCCACATACACTCCAAATTTGGGTTCTCTGAAAATCCCCACCTGAATATATTTTCCTTACTGCGGCCAACCTGAGTCCGAAGTCTGTTTAAAGACTTCCAGATTGGCCACGGCAGTTCATGTCCAGCCGGGAGGCTCTCAGAGATCGGAACATTTTGATCTGGGAGTGGTGTTCGAGCACGCCACAAGTAGCGTCTCGCTTGAGAGAGGGCATATTTGTAATGGCAATGTCAATCATTTGAAACCTAGTATACATTTATTGCCTGCTTGCAACGTAAAAACCGATATGTTACCATTTCCAGCTGCTGAACTTCGGCATCGGGTTCACGAACATGGTCCCGCGGCCTACGAAGGGCTCGGCGGACCTGACGCGGCGCGAGATCAAGGAGGGCTCGGCCGTGCTGCTGGAGAAGCTGCAGACCTTCCGCCCCAAGGTGGCCGTCTTCAACGGGAAGCTCATCTACGAGGTGTTCTCCGGCAAGAAGGACTTCTGCTTCGGGAAGCAGCCCGACACCATCGCCGGGACTAACACGGTGACCATACATTTTTGTTATTTGTACGGGAGGGATTGAGCAATATTAGTATTTAGAGAGTACTGTGATCCGCGTTAGTATTGTTTTGTATGACATCGCAAACAAGTCAGGTTAAGCTTGATCCGTCGTACTTTTTCGACTCAAGCATAGGTCAAAAAAAAACATCGCATTAAATTAATATTTTATTAGGACATATTAGGTTAAAAATAGTCGAAATGAATATTGAATCAATGATTGTCCGAAAAGAAAGATGATTTAAGTAAAGCCGTTTATCCCGGCTATTATCTATCTATCTTATTAATCCTTAGGCGGCTCTATAATTCTGACACCTGCACCCGTAACATGCAGTGCTATGACAAAAGTTTGTCACGCGAGTAACCCACCATATTGAAATATCCTCCAATAGGATAACAGAATACGCACGACAACATTATGTCTGTCACGCGTGGACCGGGCATGAAATGAAATGAAATTGAAATAAAATATGTTTTATTCGAAGTAAGATTTTACAAATCATTTTTCGACGTCGAAACGACGACAATTTGGCAGTTGGCTGTCTTCTTCATGTTAGAGGGGCAGGGTTGGCGAGAACCCACACGATAAGAAAGCAAGCAGTAACACTCAAAACTATAATAACTAGACACCATTGCACAATATAATAATAATATGTATGTTGTTGTCGTCAGTACATGTGGGTGATGCCGTCGTCGTCCGCCCGCTGCGCGCAGCTCCCTCGCGCGGCTGACAAGGTGCCCTTCTACGCGGCGCTCAAGAAGTTCCGCGACTACCTGAACGGGCTCGTGCCGCACATCGACGACAGCGAGCTGGTGTTCCCCGACAACACCGCGCGGCGCCCGCACGAGGAGATGGAGATACGCAGGTACGCGTATGTACCCAATTACAACCACATATACATATACATGTACCACACTAACACAAACACCAATACCACACAAACACAACGTAAGCCTGACATTCGGAGACAAACCCCAAGTTTACGCTGCGCTTAGAGCAGTCTTACACTCGTTTGCACTAACCTTCTTTTTTCGTAGTTAAGAAAGACCTAAGCTAACTAAAGATTAAAACAGAATTGGTTTTCACTAACTGTCTAATTGGGCTCATAAAGGTAGGCATAAACTAAACAGTTTACAAAAATGTCTGAAGGTTACTAGCAAACAACTTTTTTACCAAATCTCACCTAAATACTTTAAGTATCAACTTAATCAATTCTTAAGTTTAGTGCAAACGGCCAGTAAAGTAAGCTAAAGTCATACTTAGTTAGACTAGGGAATTTTTCGACTGTGACGTCGATTGGGAACCCCTGTTCAGCGTAATTTTGACATTTCGGGGACTAGTCTTAGCTTAGTCTTCGTCTCTGAATCTCAGCGTAAGATTTCAGAGGTCAGAAGTTGCTAGAAGCTAGAAGAATAAACTCAGTAATGTAAAGAGGCAATGCGATATCAGTTGTTCGCATAACTGGCAGGTTTGCGCAATGTGTGCGCTGTTGTGGAAAACAACCCAAACAAGAAACTCCAGGATAGCATCTTTTGTTCCTTCCTCTTTTTTTTATACACAACACAACATCTATCTATTCTATCTCAACCAAATAACTATTTAATTTAAAACTGTTCACTACAGAATCATAGATGCAGGTCTAAAAACCCAGGTATATATATAGATATGACAGACAAAGATTCTAACAACATGTTTCTTTCAGCACTGAAACCATTTGGAAAACACTGAAACATGCTCAGACAAAGTTTCAGCAACTTTCCCAAAAAAAGAAACACTGAAATGAAAAATTCAGTGGCGTGGTAGCTAGAATTAAATTCGCACGTTTGCTATCAGAGAGTGCGCCTTCTGTACCTAGTACTATTACTTATTCTGTACTGTGGAAAAGACAACTTTTTTTTAGCCCAAAGAATCGCTAAACTTAAGTGGCAATGGGCTGGGTACATTGCGCGTAGAACCGACGGCCGTTGAAGCAAAAAGGTTCTTGAATGGCGGCCACGCGCCGGAAAACGTAGTGTGGGCAGGCCCCCCACGAGGTGGACCGACGATCTGGTGAGGGTCGCGGGCAGCGCGGGACCGATCATTGTGGAGATCCTTGGAGGAGGCTTTTGTCCAACAGTGAACGTCTTTCTGCTGAGATGATGATGATGATGTCTTCACTTAAATCCTGTACATGAAATGCTAAGTGGTATGTAATGGTGTGTGTGTGTAACGTGTATGTGTGTAACGTGTATGTGTGTTTGTGTGCAGGCTAACGATGGAGCCGGAGCCAGGGGACACCATCATACTGGAGGACGGCACCGAGGTCCCGCTCAAGAAGAAGCGCGGCCGCCCCAAGAAGGTAACCACCATCACCATTACCATTAGGGGGACAGAGATACGCCGTTGACACAAATACCACTGCCACTTGAGAGGATCTAGTGTAGCCTCTCCTTGTCGGCTAAATAGCGTCAAACACGCGTACAACTGACGGTGTTGGCGGGATTTAGAGTTCGGAGTTCGGGCTCCACTTATTGGAGAGATTATCACATTTAGGGAGGTGCATAAAACCTTTAACTGTATCAAAAAAAATATTGAGATAGTATCAATACGAGAAGATTAATACAAGTATTATTGTTTGTGGTAATTTATTTATTTATTTATTTATTCAAACAAGTAAACTTCACAGCCAACATAAATAAATTACAAAACTAATTTACAAACTTAAAGAGCCAATTACGAAGTCTAACAAATTACAATTTTGCTGGTAGCTATCTGCCTTATTATGATACCTTTTTTTTTCATAAGGTAGGTACTTACATGTTTTTATACATGCAAGGGAAATCATGTGTAGATATAAAAGAATTTAAACAAAGTGGAACTATATTATGATGTCTGTAGGTGTGTATGTGTGTGTGTGTGTGTGTATATGTATATATATTGTGTGTACTGCTTCATATAGTCGGGTAATATTATACATTAACCAACTCTGGAGAAACTACGTAGAATGTGTGTAATAAACCTGTTGCGAGTGAGGGAGAATATGTCGGCATCCTTATATTTTTTATTATAGGTATTTACTACTCTGTATATAATTGAATTCTGAGCATAGTTTGTACGAACAGAACCAGCATATAGTGATTGTAAAACTCTAGTATTTCCATCATTATTCTTTTATTCATTCATAATTTATGAATTGTTAATTTCAGTAATTATAATATGTACTTATGCCCATCGGTCTTCAACGTCCTCTCCTGCCTTCTATATTTCCCTCCATTATTGCTTTACAAAAGTTGTCACGTCGTATCAGGTCGAAAAGTGGAAAGCACAATAATACGTTCCGAGGCTTTAACCCGCGAACTTCCGGACCCCTTAAGTATTTTGGTCTATCGCTATGTTATGTGTCGATATATTATTTAGATGTATTGTGCTAAGTCTGCGTTGCCGCTAAAATATGTAAATTTAAGTTGTTATGTCTCTTTCGCGTTCTTAAGAATGAAAAGGGACAGGTGATTGCCAACCTACATTTAGACATGTCAAATATCGATTTTACGCGTAATTTAGCAGGAATTTTAAAACATCCCGACTAAATTAAGCTGAATTTGACAGCTGCGCTGCTTATTTTAAATATCATTCATTCAAAATTCAATTCATTCATCTCCACATCCTTTTCGATTCCCATATGAATGAAAGAGACCAACAACTTAAATTGTTGTAATTCGTCAGGTGAAGTTAGAGAACGGCGAGGTGGTGGCTCCCCTGCCCCGCGCGCCCCGCCAGCCGCGCGCGCCCCCCGCGCTGGGCCCCAACGGCGAGGAGCCGCCCAAGAAGAAGCGCGGCCGCCCCAAGAAGGTGCGCCCAGAGGACACGCAGTACCTCATGCAGGACAACGTGAGTAACAACACACAACCACACACAACACATCTATTTTATAATAAAACGCGCTGGTTTTCCTAGCTCTTTGTTTTTCTTTATATTACGCAAAAGCGTAGTTTTTAACTTTTTCACTGCTAGTTTTTAACCAATGGATAGATGTCGCTGACGCAATAAAATTAGTTTCTTTTAACTATTCAAGGCGTAAGCTTGAAGCCAAAACAACGATGATATAAAAAGTTGCCATCACCAATAACGGGATTTTATTTAGTAGCAGCCTCAGTTATTAAATACAGGTTATTTATACATGCAACCACCAAAAATAAATACCTAATAAAACTCCTTTTCTGTTTCTACTAACAATTTTATTTTCCCTGAGGTTTTTTTTTGTGAATTACTAGTTGGGTTACATTAAATTTCATTACAAATCTATGCTGTCGTGCGTCTATAAAATAGTTCTGTGGTAGGAGCAAGGATCGTCACGAAATTTCAGGTAGGATCAATGAAAACTTATTTTTCGCCTTTAAAATTATTTCTTGTACTTACAAGTTTGTTATAGCATAAACTACTTCTTGGTATAACATTAAAAGGTGAGATTTTGGTAAAAATTTCACTATGCTTTTGGTGTTATTTTTTATAACTTTTTATCGTAATTAAATAACCTTCTTTTTTTAAGGCATATGATTACCGAATTACTCCCAGCTTCTATAGTGCATTAGTATAAAATTGACTCTAAAGCTTCATCTTTTCATGAACTTGTCATCTTTATATACGCAGCTGCCCCCGTAACATGCAGTGCTATGACAAAAGTTTGTCGCACATTTAACTGTCAAAAATTTGCGAGAAACCCGCCATATTGAAATATCCTCCAATAGGATAAGAGAATACGCACGACAAAATTATGTCTGTCACGCGTGGACCGGGCATGTTAGAGGGGCTGAATGAATATTTTCAAGTCTAGGTAATCATATATCTTAAAATAAAAATTTTACTACTACTTACTACTATACTTTTTTACTACCTCCTATTATACATTGGAGCTGCGTGACTTAACAACAGAACACTCCATTATTTAGGGCTCAAATATAAATAAATAAATAAAATAAATAAATTCATTTATTTCAGGCAATATTTACATATAGATGTTAAATATGTAAACAGAGGCCCAAATATAAATGAATTATGTTTAAAATGTCATGCAGTGCCAATGTATTTGGTCTCTTAACTGTCTGTATGTTGTCTGAATGGAGAGGGCTCCTTTATATTGATGGGAAGCAAACAGACAAGGTAACACCACTCCAACGTACGTCTCTCTACCTTTTATACTCTGTCTTAATTGCTATAATTCGACCATTTTAAAAATGCACATAGAAATCTTTGAACGTTTTTAAATACGATACGGTGTGTGACAAATGAAGAGTACAGTAAAATGAAAACGAAAAATAAATATGTTGAAATAAATTAGAGACTGTTGTTTGAACTAAGTTACAGATATTTGTAATTGTTGAGAAAAAAAGGTCAATAATGAATTTGGACGTGTCACCTGCCTAATATTAAAGTGACCGTTAAAAGTATATTACAAAATTTACAATGAACACAGTAGTATAAAGCGAGCATTTTTAATGGTCTAATTATAATGGAGAAGAATGAGGGTGGAGAAGAACCGAGCGGAAATGAGGAGCAACGGCAGTTAGATGTGTGAGTCTTGCTTCTTGGACACTAATTTTGTTTTCGTTTCATTTCAAAGACGGAGAAGAAGAAGGTTTCCCCTGAGGAACAGCAGTACTTGCTGCAACACCCAGTCGACAACAATGTGAGTACCTCGCTGGGTTGTATCATTGGGTGAAACTATTTAGATATAGCGCGCCATCGCAATATGGGGCCGCGTTACGCATAGCTACTATTTACTAATTAAGAGTACAATGCGAAGTACAATCGAGAAAATGAATATTTAGCAGCTTAAACATCTTTACAATTTGTTCGTATTATTACGATTAACTCCGTCATAAAGTTATATGAGTGTTCAATTTCAGAGTTATTGGGTTACAATATATACAGAGGTTGACATACAACCTGCTAGACATTCATTTTCCTCGATATGAAAGTTCACATTTTAAGACACACATAACTGCAAATTGTACCTGTAAATTGTAGCTTGGTGTGATAACTCCAGGTGTAGCGCTGAGTCTAGTCCAGCTGCAGCCTCGCGGTGCGGGAGGGGGAGGGTGGGGAAATAGAACTGTAATAGAACTGTGTGCCCTTAGGTAGCCGTTAGAACTGAGCGTCACTGACACTGACGCTGCGACACGACAAATAATAATGGACTTACGGTGATGGATTTGAGAATGAACTTACTCAAAGTGAGTTGGCGCGATGACACAGGCACCGGTAACGCCGCGTCACTCGCGTCCCTGTCGCATACCTCCAGTGTCCACCTTAAATACATCATTTTAGAGTCCATTATCCTTTTTCGTGTCGCAGCGTCAGTGTCGCTGACGCTCGGTTCGAACGGCTACCTTTACACTTGACTTCGGTATCTCGCGTCATTTGACAACGAACACCCCTGTCGTCGCACCAAGAGATTACTGCATGAACGCTGGATATGTAATCTTAATTGTAGCATTAAACACTTTAGAAGTTCGCCATCGCATGCGTTCTAGCTTGCATTGGGTCTATTTGCTTCAAATATTTAATGCTTGAAATTGGTTTGGAATTTGTTGTCTTGTGGTGGTTACATAGTCCATAGATGTAATGTCGAAATGGCTCCTGTCCTACTCTAGCCGCAGATTAACCTAGTATCCCCGAAGAAGGTTTACAAAAAAAAGTTAACATTATAAAAATATCGAGTCTAATGTGTTTATTATTTTTTTAGAAAATAAAATAATGGAGATACGCTTTTTTCACTAGATCCCTTATTGCATTTATCTACGAGTGTGATGGGAAATGGTAGGCAAAATTATAAGATTAAGCATATGAGATTCTTAACCATTTGTTCATTCCCAATGTTTTTTTAGCTACAAAATGAAATTTAGTGCTGTTTGAATGTCCTGTTATGTGCTTTGTAAAAACATTTAAAACTCCTTGTCAGATATTAATAAATTTAATATAAAAAATAAACTACCGAGCAGGCTTTACCATTTTACAAATTGTAAATTTGGCGTCATGTTCATGTGATAATTTTGTAGGAAGATATTATTTATTAATTGAATTTGTGCATAGTGCACGTACAGAGTCTCGCAAGTGATTTTAAAAGTATATGGAACTCCGAAAGCGGAATGATACAAAATCTCTTATTCAGTTTGAAATGTTTAAAATATAAAATTGTTTCGAGTCGACTCTAGCGTTCGAATGTTGAAGTTTACATTCTTGGTGGTCGTGTGGTTAAACCGCTCGTTTCACATAATAATAATATTAAGATAGAAAAAAAATACCCAAAAATAATAATAATGTCTGAATCACAGTGGGGACACTTTCCTCATATTAGTTAGGACATAACACGCTGTATCATCTGAATGTCCGAAAAGAAAGATGATTTCGGATGGCACGTAAAGACGTGTTGTTCCGGCTGCATTCTACGCATGCAGTTGTCAAACGAGCCACGTCTGAAAATGGCGGATCAATCATGCTTCGGAAGGCACGTGGCACCGTTAGGCCGGCTACTATCTCCGAAAGTAGTCGCTATAGTAGCTATGTCTTGTGCTTTAAGCGTCTCAGGCGAGACACCAGAGTGTGTGAGCCCACACGATGAGAATCCAGGTGTTGAAATAGTGTATTTGTCAGCAGCAAGCGCCGGTCCAGCTGCAGCCGCCGCCTCCGCAGCAGCAGCAGTGCGGCGGCAACATGGCGCCCCTCGCGCACGAGCACCACCACGAGCAGTACATGAGCCAGATGCAGCAGTTCCAGCACGACCAGCGCCCCGCGCAGCAGTTCCAGCCGCTCGAGCCGCCGCTCTACGACCCTGAACCTTACTACCAACACAACACGGGTGAGAACACTACAGCACCACCACGAGCAGTACATGAGCCAGATGCAGCAGTTCCAGCACGACCAGCGCCCCGCGCAGCAGTTCCAGCCGCTCGAGCCGCCGCTCTACGACCCTGAACCTTACTACCAACACAACACGGGTGAGAACACTACAGCACCACCACGAGCAGTACATGAGCCAGATGCAGCAGTTCCAGCACGACCAGCGCCCCGCGCAGCAGTTCCAGCCGCTCGAGCCGCCGCTCTACGACCCTGAACCTTACTACCAACACAACACGGGTGAGAACACTACAGCACCACCACGAGCAGTACATGAGCCAGATGCAGCAGTTCCAGCACGACCAGCGCCCCGCGCAGCAGTTCCAGCCGCTCGAGCCGCCGCTCTACGACCCTGAACCTTACTACCAACACAACACGGGTGAGAACACTACAGCACCACCACGAGCAGTACATGAGCCAGATGCAGCAGTTCCAGCACGACCAGCGCCCCGCGCAGCAGTTCCAGCCGCTCGAGCCGCCGCTCTACGACCCTGAACCTTACTACCAACACAACACGGGTGAGAACACTACAGCACCACCACGAGCAGTACATGAGCCAGATGCAGCAGTTCCAGCACGACCAGCGCCCCGCGCAGCAGTTCCAGCCGCTCGAGCCGCCGCTCTACGACCCTGAACCTTACTACCAACACAACACGGGTGACAATGACAACTACTAACAACCAAATGCACAAAACATAATAGAAACGAAACCGTCAAATTGTTAAAAAAATACAAAGGAGATATAATTGTCGTAATGTAAAAAGAACGCTGGAGAAAGTGGAGGGGATGTTTTTGCGCATATGTACACTCGAGCACAAAAGTACTATGTGTATTGTTTTATTCAGAAATAGCTTAATAGGTATACTTATTGAATATTGGTAGGTAAATTGGAAAATATAATACATTGATAGAATATCATGAAATAGAATTGAAGACATGTTTGATTCAGTAAATAATGTTTATTTAATCTAACAAAAAAATTAAAGTAAAGGTGAAACTCCTTCCATTAAGTCGTCGTGGGTGGGTGACGCGTAAACTAGATGAGGATGCGATGTTGGTGCTGCAAGTGGACGCCAATTCATCGTCGTGACTGTCGTTACTTGAGCTCTCATTATTAAGTATCTGAGTCAGAATCGTCATCCCCTACGCGAATGATGAATGTTTCTGTCATCATGTCAACCACATGATCGCTTTCACCATAATTGCCCTCTATTGCTTTTACCTTTTCTATGTAAAACCATTTCGTAACTTAAAACTTTTGTGCGCGATAGTATTTTGAGAACGAACGTGACGTGGACACAGCCCGAGTAGCAAAGGTCGACTGACTAACACTGTCACGGTGTTGCCAACAAGGGCGATTTTTCGCCATTTAGGCTACTCGGAGTGGAAATCGGCGATTAAAAAATCTAAAAGGCGACCAGTCGCCTTTTAGGCTACTTAAAAAAGGTACCTTAAAGTTCCTTTCATTGAAAACATCACAAAATAAAATGAGCATAAGCCTAGGAAATAAAAATTATACTCACGCAAATTACTCTCATACCAAATGTGAGAATATCAAGAGAAAAAGATGGTCACACCCGTCGTTAGTTTCAAGGAATACCCCATATTTGTTTTATCGTACGTAACCAAATTTAAGATACAATCAAGATGAAAGTATTTGCTTCGTTGTTCATGACCATTGTATGTAATATATTCGTTCACTTCAGTTTATTGTTCAATATTATTCGTTCATTTGTCGTCATTTTCAAGGCATTGTGTTATTATAATTTATTATACTTGCAATTTTGTCAAAAATGGGAAAACACGGCAAATACGCGAAGCATTATCGCGACGAATGGGAAAACTTCCAGCATTTAAAAGTAAGTTACCTTTATTGTAATTAACGGCGGCGGTATTACGGAATCTTTGCTATTACTGTTTACTGGCAGGCAGCAGATGATGACGAAGTGTCAGAATAAGACCTATAAATATAATTATAATAAATTTAGGTAGTGATTAAATAATATTTGTCTTATAAAACTATGTTTTTTATTTTAGTTTTTCCATTTAGGCTACTTTAGCTTAAATCCGGCTACTTTAGGCTACTTTAGGCTACCCAAGCTCTGAAAAATGGCGACATGAGGTCTTGAGTTGTTGGCAACACTGACGAGCCAATAGCGCACCGGTAACCATGCGACACGCGAGCCGCCCGCCCCCCACCGCACCTCATCACCACCAAATAGACCGATAAATCGCCTAC